>BMAT01009182.1:1674-27033 GCA_019649035.1 Elysia marginata
CCAAAATATAAAAAAAAATCCGGTCAAAACGTGTGCAAAAGTGCGGAGGCAAAGAGTTAAATTTAAAACCAAGATGTGTGAAATTGAACAGCTAACATTTATAGAGTAAAACTAAAACGCAAATGTCAGTTTTTAAAAAAGCGAAGACCGATAATTTGGCAAACTGTAGCGCTTTTTATCTGATCAGCAAAAAAAAAAAAAACAACTGATGAGAGAGATAGAGAGAGTGAGAGGGAGTGGAGGGAAAGAGAAGAGAGAGAGAAGAGAGATAGATAGATGGAGATAGATAGATAGAAAGATAGATATACAGAGAGATAGATAGATAGATAGATAGAGAGAGAGAGAGGGGGGGGGATATTAGTTTGAACTTTAAGAGAGTACCGCCTGGAGTCCGTTTCATAGAGCATACATTATACTCCTGTAGTAAACTAAAAACTGTGGGAATAGGAAACCATCACGGTGTATTGATGAGAATTAATGAATTAATGATAAGATGATTTTGCTGAAACCAACCTTTCAAGTAGTTTCATGGTTTTCATTTTTGATCTACAGCTTGATATTTTGATTTTGTCTCGAGTGAGAAGTAGAGGTGTATGCAAAAGATAACATTTAATAAAGACTTGTAAAATACTTCACAAACATACCCATTGTTTTAAACACACCCTAGCTTGTATTTCACTGGCGTGTTTATGGATAAATAGTTACAAGCTAGCGACATATTTAAGTTGTTTTTAAGTTTGTAGATCTTTCCTTCTTGACTTTTATCGTGATCTTGTTTTCTTAATCTTTCTAATGGCTTCCATGGTGAAGCATTTTTTCTAGCTTCGCTGACCGAGCTTCATTATTTTAAGCAATATCTCATTTAGAAGCCTAACCTGTATAAACAGTGGACTTATTTTAAAAAAAAATAGAATATCACTATGCCTGAAAACGTAGGCAATAACTAAGTTTGGTTCTTTGAAATACCTCTTTTACGATCAACTCCGTCATAACTTGGTTTTCATCCAATTGACACCCTGAGCTTTCGTCGCCAGTTACCTGTTCATAAGGATTAACACCAGACTGAACATTGCACACGGATTCCTTTGCAGATCTACCGTCTTGATAAAGGTCATTCTTTGAGAGGACAATTTGAACCTCATTGTCTAAGTTTGTTTTGCTTATCTCCGAATAAACCTCTGGTAACAAGAGCGATTCAACCTGCTCCGAGGGTTCTTCGTTACCACTTACTTCATTCGGGAATTCTTTCGAAAGAGTCGCATTTATTTTAGGTGCACAATCCTCTGAGAGATTCAGTTCTCTTTCACTGTTCACACACTTCACTGATAGGTCGGATAATTCAACATGTTCACTCAGTTCAAATGACTCTGCTCCTTCATATTCTGTTAATGCTTCATCTTTCGAAAGAAAATTTTCATTCATACCGTCTACAAGAAATGGCAATTTTTCCGTTCTATCTAACTTGTTCAACTCTTGATGTGGCAGCATCAAATTAGTTGCATCTGAGGATCTCCCGAATATAACTTGCGAACAAGATAAACTTGCAGCATTAGCTTCCGTGTTTAGCTGCTCCGAATCTATGTGGCTGTTACTTCCAACGTCGCCCGTATTCGATGAAATTATATCCTCAGCAGCACCAGTACCGTCCATGTTCTCCAACTTCGAATCTCCCACTTTTCCGCCTGACTCAGCGGTGCTGGTGGCAGTTAATGATATATTTTGCACCTCACTGACTTCATTCTTTTCCTCAGGCCCAGAGTTGGGCCCTTCAAGAGCGTGGTTACTTCTATTGCCCTCTCTTGCTTCAGCGTCTCCAGCTTCGACTAGGGCGGCGTCCCCTTCTGTGGTTTTGTCGAAAGTAAGAGGCGAGCTCTGATCACACTCGGACTGCAATGTTGGTGCCTCCCCGGCGCCTAGAGCATGTCCAGAAGATCTTCCTCGTTCCCAACTGCGCCCTCCAACAGGGTACTCCCAGAGGCGGGGAATCCTTTCCTCTGAAATACTCGACAGCATTGGTTTGCTGCTAGTGCGTTGTCCGCCATGCTTGCTTTTGGCTCCCAATGAAAGCGATTCCGGACCCTCCTCCAAACTTTCCTCGATGGCCGGCAGCAGGGCTACAGCCCTGGTACGGCTGCTGGACGGACGAATTCCATCCACGCGGTCGAGGTCTTCTGGAGGGACGATTAGGCGGCCTACATCTGGGGGACTCTCTGCGGTTATCGAGATTTCCTTATGCTGCGGAGATCTGTGCCTCTAAAAAAATAGAAAACCATCATTATCATAATGGATCTTAATTTGAAGATGAATTATTGTATTACACAAATTCGAGTCAGAGCTATGAAAAGCTACTCATGAATTAGACCTCGTGGATGAAGGATAACTAATAAAACTAATTAACAAGCATATAGGCCTATAACTTGTGTCTATATAAATTATGCTGTGCAATACTGCTTTTTACAAAAAAAGGGGGGAAGGGCTTTTTTGCTGAGACTTCGATTTAGGGCCGAGTCAGGTATGTCCCCAGTGACTCAACATAATGATAATACATATTCAGGAATACATTTCATTGTGAAACTCAAATTTTTCTTAAAATTAAGAATACTAGCTGAGTAACCCGTTCTACGAACGGCGAAAAGGAGCTGATTAACACAGGAACATTTTCACAGGGTTTATAAGACAACCTCAGTAATGTTTTTTCGCCTTTGTGCTGTAGGCATGAGTTTTGAGTACACTTTCTGTCGGTGAATATAAACGACATGTACCTCTATGTATCACACAAAAAAATTATCCTCCCCCTAACCTCCCCCCTCTCTCTTTTTCTCTTGTTCCCTTTCATGAGCTTATTCCCCTCTTTCTTTCCTCAGGTCAAACTCGTAGTTTGAGATTGACAGTGTACTGGAAATATAACATGACATAATCCTCCACATCACCCTTCTCTATTTTCCTGTAATTTTGATATTCTGGTTTTCTCTCTGATAACTTTTAGTTTACACCTTTTGACACATTACCGCCATTTACCATTCTACCTCTTTCTATTTCCCTATGTGTCTTTGTTGTTGACTTCCTTGTATGTTTTCAAACTATCCCGCTTACCACATAGCTGTTTTCTTTTATTTCCCTGGCTCTGAATTTGAAGTCTAAATTCTTAAAATTAAATTAGGCCTAACATTTCAATGTGAACAACCTCCCCTCTTTTCCTTCTACCCCCACCCCTCTGTCGCCTTTCATTCGCTCTCCGTTTTTCTCACCGTCTTTCTACACCCACCCCTACCCCCAATTACTCTGTTAATGAAATTTACAAACCATTCAAATGTATACGAACTCTTTTCGATACAAAAAAATTGTAATTATATCATTTCCTTATGCGTTTTCTGAGTCGGCTTAAGGTTGTTTTTTTTTTAAGTATAGGCATCACGATTTTCACAAAAATTTAAAAAAAAAGCATAATTATTTTAGAGATCACACACCATTTTAAATGCCCTCTTACATCAATTTAGTGTGATTTGATATGGATAAGCTAATTTTCCCATTTTTTTAGCCTCCCACCAGAAAGCCTTTTCTAGCTGAAAGTTCATTTCTCCTTCCATTATACTTATAGTATGATTTGCGCTTCGCACGATAATTTTTCAGCGTATATAAAAAAATTCCAAAAATGTAATCAGCACCAGCGAACGCGTCTTGTTATGAACGCATTTCGGTGTTCAAACGAAACCAAAATAGATTTAAAAAGGAGAAAAAACTTGGATAGGCACTAAAGTTTTCACATGAAATAAAAAAGCATATTTATTTTCAGAGATCAAAGACTCTTCTAAATGCCCTCTTACATCAATTGAATGTGATTTGAAATGGATAGGCTAATTCTCCGAATATTTAAGCCCCTCACAAAAAAGCTTTTTCTGTCTGAAAGTTCACCTCTCCTTCCATTATAATAAGATTCACCATCACAAAGAAGAATCACATCATGATGTTTATTCTTGAATCATTTTCTTAAAAAACGATCCAGCAGAGCCTAAAGCAATGTATACAAGTGCGCAAGCATTGTCTTTGGTTGTGACTAGCATGGAATATCTTTTTGATTCTTTAAGCCAAAATTTGTCATATCGTTTTGAACATCTTTGCAATGCCTGGTTGCATGGATATTTTGCCTTGTTCAATGTAAAACACAAAACTCATCTTAAAACGCAAAGGCCAGAGGGAGCCCGTTTCAACCATACAAAATTAATTCTAGTTATATTATTTCGAAAAAAAAAATTTAACATCGTTATGGCCATTTATTGGTCATGGGTAAACTATCGGCATCTTTACAGCATGACTTTTTCCCCCTGTGCTTTCTATTCTTCATGTGACCCGGTTTGGTTAGATCATTAAATAACTTCTTTTGTTAGTTCATGCTGTGCGACACAACACATTGGTAGAAAAAAGAACAAAAAATTACAATTTACTTCTTACATCATGTGTATGGTTAGACATACTGGAGTAATTTTGTATTTTAGAAAAGCAGGCATGCTGTGAGTAAAATTATTAGAGCATCGTTAAATCCTCCGCTCCAGAGAGTCGCGAGGTAGCACTTCCCCATTCCCAGTCCATATGGGACTATCTAGCGTCACCGCGGGGCCAAAAAATTTTAAGCTCAGTCTCGTGCTATGGTGACTTTGTTAGTAGTTAAATCGCTGTTCTATTCTATTCTAGTGTAATGTTTAAATTAGGTACCAACGAGAGGAGAGAGGTGTAAAGAGGGACCGAGACAAAGGCTGGGAGAGAGGGTGCGAGAGGGTGGTAAAGATAGAACGCGAGCGAGGAATAGACAGAGTGATGGAGAGAGAGTAAGGTGAGGGTTTCTTTTTTGCACAGTTTTAATTATTTTTTTAGGCTCGCTGAGGTAAAAATTACCAATATACATTTGGGCTGAGACCTGGGATCCTTACCATCGGACCTAATATTTAAGTCTTTACAGCATGATTTAAAAACTGGCGAATTCATCGAGGTTTAGATTGTCTGCCATAGATCTTTTTGGCAGCAATGACTGTTTTGCGTTGGAATTCTCAAGAGGTCAAATACTTTGTCGCTTCGTATATTTCGATTTCACAGTTATTCTGTAAACTATAGATGCTGATTATCTACATAAACAAATCTCTATTGTGGAAAGACACCTATGTTATTATACGGCTTTAAGAGTAGGGTATTGTAATCGTGATTATAATAACAACCCTTTTGGCAACCTGTTTCTTGCAGCCGGGTCAAATCATTTCAATTCCCTTTGATTTTATGTCGACCCAACTCGCCCCCCCCCCCCACACACACACACATATTAGGCAGCTTCTATTCGATAAACATATCTTGGTTCTTGTGATAACAAAGTCTAAGCAGAAAATATATGGAATCTCAAAATAGTTTGACTCAGAATATACTAAGCATAAGGCTAAGATAGTGACAAAACAGACTTTACTTAAATTTGCGTTGCGTTAGTGAGAGTCTAGCTATAAATATTTATTTCAGCTAGACCGATAAGCTAATTGGATTCTATACCTTGTTACAAAAGAAATGTCAATTTCTTTGATAAAGATTTAACACAAAAAGTTTTAGGAAATAAGTTATGCTTTTGAATAAAGAATTTGCCAGCGTTAAAAAATGGTTACAAAATTACAGAGCACGATGTTTTATTCTAGAAAAGTTATAATATATATTGGGTCTAGATCATTTAGCAATGGAATTTCAAAAAGAGTAGCGTAACTGAGATTTAATCATTAATGTTAGCATGCCTTGCTTTATATGCTTAAGTCTGTTTGGAAAATATTTTAAAGACAGACTAGATCTAAATTAAAAAAAAAACCAACCAAACAAACAAACAAAAACGGGATCACCGCCTGTTAAATCCATTCTTTTCAAATAACAATGAATATAATAATAATGATAATAATTATAGTAATTATAATAATAATATAAAAGCAATAATAATAATAATAATAGTAATAACAGCAATAGTAATAATAATAATAGCAATAATAATAATAATAATAATAATTATGATACTACTTTTACTACTACCGGTACTACTAGTAGTAGTAGTAGTAGTAGTAGTAGTAGTAGTAGTAGTAGTAGTAGTAGTAGTAGTAGTAGTAGTAGTAATTATAATTATTCCTGCTACTACTACTAAGTCTACTTCTACTACTATACTAGCAATAATATTATAGTAGGCCTATCTGTACAATAAAACATAACAAATTTCCAAAGCGCTTGACAGAAAACAAGCATAAAAGTAATACAATTTTCTTTCATTTTTAATACAACCAAGACACATCAGATAAAAATCCATTCAAAAAGGGCACACCCTAAGCACAACTCAACATTAATTTAAAGTAGGCCTAACAAAGCAAGGATGCTTGTGGACAGTGTTGTAAAGACTAAACAAGTGGTTATGAATGAATTGTCAAAAGGGTAAGTTTTCAAAGAATGATGTTTTAAACGTAAAAACAAATTCAGACTCTTGGACTGACATATTTACGTGGAAGATTTATATAGGAGATGCAGTACACTTTTTATTAATTCAAATCTAGATCTAAATGTAGCTTTCTGTAGTTTTAGTTTTAGATGTTAAATTCCTAAAAATATTAAGAAACACATCAAATTAAATCTCTTATTATATAGGTCTAGTCTACAGTACACGCTGTACTATTTCTCGGCGTTGTCTTCTAGAGAAGGGACGCGACTCTAAGACTTGCTTTACCAGTAATCCCATTCCCTTATACCTACATTGGCTTCCAGCGTATTGCCTGTGAAAGCGTTCACTTCCATTATTAGAAAGTTTGTAACAAAACATATTTTCAACCCAGTTTTCCCAGCTGTGATATGAAATTTATAACAAAACTCTACATACAGCTTTCTTTTTCCTTCAGAATCTAGATCTAGATCTCGTCTAAACCTAAATTTTGGTTACATTTTTTTTTATTTCAAAGTTGTTTGTAAACTCTTTCACTATATATTGGTGTCATAGACTGACGTCATGTGCCATAAATCAATGCTGACCGGAAGTAATACTGCACTTTTCGTACTGAACGCGGAAGAAAAGATGTAGTGTGCAAAATTTTTTTTTCACAAAATCCCCAACCAAACACCAAGGAGAAGTCTTACGTGGACTGACAAAAAGCATTTAATGCGATTTTTTCGCGAAATTTCTTTCTGGGCCAACGTATTCTTTGTCAACAACACCCTTATCTTTCTCCCAAACATCAAAGCTCAAATAATACGTAGATTTTGAATAAATTAGAATAACTAGTCTCCGTTTCAAAAAAGGAATTCATGTTCTTGTTTGTCCTGCAAAAGGCATTAATGCTGGGTTCGTTTTTACTTAAAAGAAGACACTAAAATTTATGCTTCGGTGATATCCATTTCTAAAAACCATATGACGGCAGTAACATTCTTTTGGGTAACAACATTCAAACATCTTGAATAGATGAACACAGTCACTATTTTTAGGGTTGATTTTTCTTTGCTGCCTAGATACAAGAATAAGTCTAGAGTAATAAAATATTCATCCCATCGATTATTTTTCAATTAAAAAATACAGCTCATGAATTAGTGTTAGTTAGCAACAGGCAGATTGCACATTTAACAAGCGCCTAATCAAGGAAAAAGATCGATATACGAAGGAAAGAATTATCCAAATGATGATTTTTAAAAATTACTCCCAGATATTGCATATCACTGTAATCGATATGAAACGTGAGATTTTCCTATCACCTGTTTCCATCTAAAGGCATCATTCAATGCCTGTTCTGCAAGATTATATAGCCATTAAAACATTCGAAACAAAAAACGACCTCGCTTATTGCCATTTCGATTCTGTGTCTTATCATGGCAGTGCGCTGATTCGTACTGCTTTCTGGGACAGTCAATGGCAGCTTTGAGTGTGGAAAAGTATTGGAGAATCGAAAAGATGTTAATCACCTGGTCTCTTGAGACTCTCACCTGTTTTCCAAAAAAATGTGAACACAATTTGCGTACAGCAAATTAACCAGAGGAAGATATCATCCATAAATCTGTGGCAATACGACTCCAAGCCAAAGACGTGCCTCCAGCGTTTGGGGGCTGTTTACGGTGAGTGCATATCGTATAAATATCACTTTAAAATACTATTATGTACAACGGTTTACAATATAACTTTTGTTGTTTATGATAAGATAAGATACGATAACCTTCTTTATCCTTGGATATACCGCAACATTAATTATCCATGAAGAAAAAAACAAAAGTTCAGTTCCGGTTCATCACATTGAAAAAAAAATATAGGGGTTAAATTTCTTATCTCACTCGTATAACTCTTTCTCAATCTAAGATGTATGTTAAATTTGCAAGCAAGCGATATTACCCACACAGGTGCATTATACATTTCACGTTATATTTTATCTATATCCCACTAAAAAACACAGTTGAGAATATATGACTCAACCGTTCTACTACATTCGCTCGTCTTTTAACACTCCAACTTTCACAGCCACGACATAAAACAATAAGTAATGAGATCATATTCTCTCGTCCACAGTAACCTGATCAGTTGGAAAACAAAGAAAGGCCTTAGTGACTGGGCGAATGTTATGGTAAAGTTAATACATCTTTGTGAAAACATGAGGGATGTGAAGCTAGTGCATTTGATTATTTATAAGCTTTTAACGCTGCTAGATAAAATAGTACACTTTCTCAGTTACTGACTTGAGTGAGTGAATAAAGAGTGAAGCCTAAATTTTTTTTTCTTAGTTCTATACCGCCCACATAAAATTGATTTTGTTCATTGCTCTATATCCATTAAACAGATGCCGTGTTTGGGTACAAAACGCGAGGAGAGCTGATCTCATGAGACTTACAGCACAAGACATATTTAGAAAAGATGTGAAGCTTGGATCTTGAAATAAAGAATTATCAAGATTAATATTTCTTTGTTACTTTGGTCTTTGTTTATAACTATATTTCAGCACCAAGCCTTACTAAACAAAAATTAATTTTCCACAACTTCACTAATTATATTTTGTAAACCTTTTTCTGTTACAGAGAATTAAGTTTTTAAAAAAGGTTCTAAAACAACATAGGGAGGAAACCTGTTAAAGGACATGGATAGACTGCTATAGTTTTGCTACTTATTTGATCAAAACTCCAGCTTGTGTTTTAACTAACTCACCTAACAAAATACAAAATACACAGTTTCACATTACTAAAGGTCTATAATTAAAAAAACCCATAAACATTCAATGCATAGATACATGTATAAATTCATATACTATGCAGTTATCTAGAAGAAAATAAGCTCTAAAAATCTATCTTGATCAAGTACAGATCAACAATTATTTTCTTCAGTCCAGGCTTTTTAAGATATGCTATAAGATAATGTACTATGCAAATAACAAGAATAAAATAAGCTCTAAAATCTATCTCCATCAAGCACAGATCAGCAATCATTTTCTTCAGTCAAGGCTTTTTAAAATGTGCAATAAGAATATCACAAAACTGTTTAACAAGACAAATTTTATAATGTGGTTGCCTTCACTTGGAAAATCATTGGTTATTTGTAAAAAAAAAAATGTTAAGGTGACCATAAAGAATGATTTTGTTTACTCTGTCTATATAGTCTTTATGGGCCACTTCCACATTGGACCAAAGGGAAATAATCCGAAAACGTACATAACCCTGTAAAAAGTAAAAAACGTCAAGTTGACGTTCTTTATATCTAAATTTTTTTTTATATTTTTAGATATTTGATCATTAAGGTAGACATAATTGTTGCAATCTTCCGATAAGGAAATCAAGTATTCAGTTGGCCAACTGTCCCATTCCAACGACTGTTAAAAAAGCAAAAACTTTCCAAAACATTTCAAAAGCTTTCATTTAAAAAAATGTAATTTTTGTGGACAAAGTTCTTTTGCACAGGGCCGTTGTATGGTCATGACAGTTTAATTTTTTAAACAATAAAAGTAAGTTATTAATTTTTTTTAAACTTTTGTACGATTTGAGGCTGTTACAGAAGGCGATTCAGTCAGTTGTGATGGTGGACCAAGTATTTGAAAGCATGGCAATCACATTAATCATATTAATAATTTTATTCTGACCCTTTTACTTTTACATGTAGTATTCCTTTCAACACTTCAACCGTTTTTATTTAAACTCTTGCACGTTTTGTATCATTTGTTTGAAATTTAGATTGAAATTTGTTTTCAAGTTAGCCTTCTGCAGATTCCTGTTTATATTTTCACCTCATAGTTGTCTCTTTCCTTTTTATGGAGGAAGAAAAATTATTTATGAAACAAACTTACACGAGGAGATTTGCAAAACATAAGTTGATTCATTGCAATTTTTGCCATTTATGTGGATGTCCTTCATCTACATTATACCTTTCACACAGTCTGTCTTTCATCTACAAAAACAAGTTTCTTTTTTCTTGAAAATCTTTTTAGGGTCTTTTCAAATCGGCCTGTTCTTTTTAATCACTTTATGCTCTCTCGTTGCAACTAATATTTATGTGTGATCCTGTTTTAAGTTTATTTATGAAAAAATTACAAAGATGGGAAAATCAATATGATAAGATCTAATTACTTTCTGTTAAAGTATACTAAATGTATTAAATTACTTTCTTCAGTGAGTTGTGTCTGTATATTTTGTACACACAATGAAACAGAAATGAAGTTTAGTTTTTTTTTCACGTGGATGGTCGAATCAATTTCTAATAATAAAACCTTAAAATGCTGCTTCTTTTGCTTTGTCTTCTGAAGATAAAATTTAAAAAAAAACATACGATGACAAAACTTCAAAGAAGAGATATTTTATTCAGAAAGAACTTTTTATGTGAACATTTAAGGCACAATGAGGCATTTACTCAGAAGTAAAAGGAATAAATAATTAAGAATACTGGAACAAAGATCAAGTGAGATTTATTGTTTTTTTCAGGACTCAGAAGAAGAGAAAATCAAACAAAAAAATATTCGATTTTCTGTTACTGTCAGATGACACTGGCACTGTTTTGTTTGTATAAATACAACATGAACACTTGTTTTATCTTTATAAAGTAAGTACATGTAACAAGATGTTAACATCAGGTGAGAATAGGTCAGGGTTTAATTTGGACTACTGATAATATTTAAAGGAAGGTATACCTTGTGACAAAAAGGATATATATTATTCCTTTTGTAGCGGTTCACATAAAAAGAGCTTGGGGTTAAAAACACATTGATTCTATCAAGCTCCCATTACTAACGCAAACAATGACATTGTTAATCACTGATGGAGCTATTGATAGTTGACTTTATTCTCAGATAATAAGCAAAAAAAAAACAAAAAACATTTCAACATAAATTGGGTTATTGCTGATTTAATAGAAACAAAAAACAATTTACTGAAGAAGTATAGTGTAAAAGAAAACAAACCAAAAATAGGTTATAATCTCCTTCAGAACCATTTCTTACTTTTTCAGAATATTAGCACCATGTACTCATTAAAAAACAATCCAGGTTTAATTCACATTCAGAAACAAGCAAAAACATGCAAAAGAAACAGCAGTTCAGTAAAAACTCTATGTTGCTAACATATCAGGCACTTGATGTAAAAATAGAGCAAAAGCCTGGATTAAAATTCAACACACCTAAAAGTATACTGATAATTCTAAAATTAAGCAAGTTAATCATAAAAATTTCAGTTTTTTTACTCATGTACGTATACAATTATAGTGCTAATGGTCGAAAGATGAACTTTATATTACATGTGTCTTTGATCCTGATAATAAATGATACTAATACACATCAAATATAAATGCAGTGTATATTTTATATATACCTCGTGCATACATGTGTATTTGGAAATGAAGATATGTATAAATGTTAGGAAATATTAACGATGAAAATAAAAATCCCCTGATGTGGAGATACAAGCTTGACAATGGAAATGAGATAAAAGACGATGAAAAAAGAGTGGCTCATAGTGGCTCTCTCCAAACCAGCCTGAAGTTACACTGCAGTTTTTTTCCACACAGATAATGTCCCTCAGGATTTACAAAACAAAGCAAACAAACAAAAAAAACCAAAGAAAACTACCAAAGAGAAAATGCTTTTGTGTTGTCTTAATTGTTGCTTTTGTCTTACTTTTCAAGTGCACGCATGCAGCGTGTTCTAAATGTTTGGACCAGCAGCTCTCAAGTATTTTTGAGCACATCTAACCAATTTAAATAAAAAGCTGTTAAAGCTTTGACCAAATAACAAAGGTAAAAAATAGAATAATAAATATAACAGCAAAGAACATCGGTGGGGTTAAAATAAAACATTTCAAAGTCAACAACAGTAAAGACTTTTATCATAAGCATTAAAAAAAATAATGTACTGAAGATTGCACAAGATAATGTGAGCATCAAAAAGATCTATAAGAATGGGGATGTAGTTTGTACATGTATTTAGCAGTGAAAAAAAGTTTTTTCTTTACCCATTGTAGAGACCATCAAAGTAAATTTTTGTTCTGATATCATGATTCACCAAAACAAGTTCTTTTAATGAATAGCAACAACACCACGTAGATAAAATTTAAAAAAATTAAATTTTGGTCACTGCTACAAATGAAGTACCATAAATACTCGCTGACTACCTGATCAAATCAATAAAAAAAAGCTGAAATATAAATTTTCAACATTTAAATACGCAAATTTAGCTTTTAAAAATAATTATCAACATAATGGGAAACAGAAGAAAAATAAAATTGCAGAATAAAGAACTCCTTATAAGTTGATAAATTTTTTCGAGTCAAAACAAGATAAGATTCCCATTGCAAGACTTTTCTTTAAATGTAAAAATGTGATTGAGAGTTAAAATGCAAACAGTTTATTGGTCATTATAATACATCATGTTTTTTTTTAAGAATACCGAAAATACAAGCACATGGAAGAACTTGATGGGATGAATTAATCATCGAATGGACCTGATGCAAATCTTCAGGATTGTGCAGCAACTGGCTTTTCCGTGCTGGCATATTGGTCAATGGTGAAGTTTAATGTGGCATTCTTCTTACTCCCATGAAAACAAAATCTTCCTTGTATATTAGTTAATGCATAAAAACACCGACAAAAGACATCCTGCTATTATTAAATTTCACTGCATTTTTAAAGGCACGATTTTAGATGAAAAAATGCCTAGTTACAATACACTAACATTTCAAATAGTTTCTTAAATATTTATACTGAAAAACCAGCTGTTTCAAAAGTCAAATTTCATAAACATAGTTGTAGTACAAAAAAAATAATAAAATAAAGATGACGATCACCCAACTTGAATTTATATTGACAAAAAGAGACAAAAAAAAAAACATTGAAACGTTTTGCATGCAATGGCTTCGTCAGTCACAGACATACTGAAGTGAAAACAAAAATACATAAACATATAAACATGAGAGAACCAAATAACATCAGTTACAGGCCAGAGAAGGTACGGTGGGGGAATACAAAGGCCTATCTGTAGCGAAGAAAGAAGAAAAGGGCGGAAACCACTAGAGTGGGTGTTGGAAGGAGCAGGGTCATATCGGGTAAAAATGATTAAGAGCAAGAAAGGAGAGCTATGAGTGTAGTAGACCAGGAGTAGAGAGCATGCTAATCTAAGTAAAAATTAAAGAAGGGGAGAGAGGGTCGTGATGGGGAAAGGGGTAACTAGTGAGGTCCACTCTTTGTTGTTTAAAAGGATTAGGCAGCTTAAAACAGAAAAAATTTTCTTAAGGTAATAAAAAAACACAGAGTGTCCAGCACTCTCAATCGATTACTCAAAAAAGGTATCGCCAAAAACAAAGTGCTTTCCATAAGCTGTGAAAACAAGAGAAAGAAAACTCCTTCAGAAGTATTTAAATCATCAATAAACTGCATAATAACAATGTGGTATAAAAGAAGAGATAAAACACATAAGGTTAGGTATAAATAAACATAAATGATCCAGATATAAAACAATTTGAATGAAATTCATTTCAAACTTTAACAATCAGGGCAGTGTGTAAACGCTCTGCCAATATAAAGACTTGACAAACTTTCTAAAACTATAGACTAAACAGCACTGTGTGTTTCAACATTAAAAAAATAATCAAGACTGGCTTTCGGATTTAGAATTCAATGAGTTGTTTTTCAAATCAACCAAATTTTACTAGAATGATCATAAGGAATTAAAAAAAATAACCTCAAACAGACTCAAGCCATCATAAAAGACTATGGCTTATCTCGGGCAGCAGATACAGTGTGGTCCAAATAACTTAAATGATAAATCTGAATAATTTGAATACTTATTTAATTTGAACAGCATATGTATTGATATTACAGATCTTATCTCTCATTTATAAAATATACTGATAAATCAAGCACAGATAATTCAGCAGTCAAACTTTGTTTCTATGGGCATCAACTATCAAGACTGAACTGTTCTCTTTGAGCTGCTTAGAANCCCCCCCCCCCCCCTGCAAATTCAGCTTGTAATAGCAACAATCAATGCTAGAAGCTGGAATTTGAGTGCATTAGCAGCTTTTTTTTAAAACTAAAAACGCCTCAAAACATTTACTAACAAAATCTGTTAGGTTGCTGAGCAGATTATGGCCACTTCAAATAGAAGTTCAGTTTGAGAAGTATTGAAATCAAGAAAAGAAATACAAGAGTGACCCTAGAAGCGAATGCAAGGGGTCACTTTGAAATAATAGCCGGTGAAGCAATTCGGACTGAATTTGGTAGTGTCAGGCATACTTGCACTAACTTCAATGGCAGGAATGTGGAAATATATCTTAATTATTTATTACTAGTATCCAAAAGATTTGTTGTGACAAAAAACAATCATAAGCAAAATAAACGACCCTAAAAAATGTCTTGCAACCAGGGCCAATGAGCCTGAGGTAGGGAATCCTTCTTTGCGAAATTGCCTTTTAAAAGTCTATTAACTTTAAGCCAATAAAAGTTTTATTTTCTTTCCACAAAGTTTCGATAATTTAAGGAAATTTTAAAAAATGAGAAGAGTGCCTTTCTAAAAGATTCAATACCTTGAATTGTAAAATATGCGACATCCAGTTCAATCAACCTTGTCAACAAATAAATATAACAATCTGAAAATAATTGAACAAAGCTCCAATTTAACTAAGGCACTGCAGATTTCCATATGATGAGCGAAATCAGCCTCTCATAACAAATAACACAACATTTAAATGGAGTTAGAACTAAGAGGTTTTTCTAATTGACTCTTTTAATAAAATGAAAAGCAAATAAAAATGGAGTGCTTCGATGAGCCGGATCTTTTAAGAGGAGCACATGTATTTCTTGTTCATTAGAACAGAAGAGAGGAAATGTTACATAGATAGAGAGAGAGAGAGAGGAAGGGAGTGAGACAGACAGACAGACAGAGAGACAGAGACAGAGAGAGAGTGAGAGAGGGAGGACTGCATTTGTGGGTGTCTGCGCCAGAGATAACATTTCTTTTCTTTAAAACATGTATTGGTTTTCTATAACAGTGTACTTTATTTTTATAATGTTAGAGCCTGTCAGCTTGAGCATTGCTTATTTTCAATACAAGTACTAATGTAATGAAAACTGAATTATAAAGCTTTTGGTTAAAAAAAATTTTTTTTTAAGTACATGTACATATAACACACGGCATAACATTGAATATTTTAATATTTCACGATGAAATTGCAAGAAAAGACTCTCAAATGCTTTTTTATTTTACCTTCAAACAAAACCGTTCATATACAGTTCAGCCACTCCAATTTAAAAGAAAAAAAGGACTTAAGAGCATTCTTGTACTATCAAGTCATGAGAAAATTGCGAATTTCTAGTAGCAAGGTTGAATGATTCATTTTAAAAATATAAGGCCATGAAAATATTTTCTCCTTTCCTTCCATCTATAAATCAATGCTGTACTATTGTTTATACAGCAGAAGATCCACCCTTGTCCCCCCCTTTCAAATTTGCCATGCGAGACGTGATAGGCTGGAGAGTATCCTTCTTCCATGCCACATATACTTCAAAAATTACCACCAGCAGCCAGAATAGAAAACCAATCCAGGCTGCAGTCTGTTTGAGAAAAAAATAAAAAGACAAAAGTTATGCCTACTAATGTAGAGTACAAAGTACACAAACATCAAAGTCATTCAATCTTTTTACAGAAGGTAAGGGTTTAAAAAAAACAAAACAAAAAATGACACACACTAACAGCATAATCTTTTTTTTTTATGCTTTTATTCGCTCTCTGCATTAAAGTTATTTAATTGCAATGCCTTGCCTGCCTGTCGTATCATTGTGCATAGAACCCTCCAGTGGTCTCTCTGATCTGCTATGTTTCTCAATCTGCCTATGTCTTTTGAGCTTTTGAGGCAATATCTATTGTTCTACTGTTCTCTAAATGGGACAGGTTGTTGTTAATGACAAGGTAATTAGTGGTCTTCCCCAGTACTTGCTCCCTTGTGAAACAGAGAATCCTTCAAGGGCTTCATTAGCAGAAATTTCTTTGTTTCATCGCAGAATGTGCCTGAACAGCTTCTATCGACTTTCCAAAACATACAATGAGAGAGGGCGTTCATTGCACTGTTCATATAGAGCACTGTTTGTTATTTTTACTGGGTATTGTATCCCAATAATATGCTTTGGTTGTTTTCGGTGAAACAATATCCAGTTTCTTTTTTTCACTTCAGCTTATGTTAGTGCTAAGGCACCACAATTATAGGTTAGGACAGATTTCATAAGTTCTCAGAGAGAATTTAGTTACATAACAAACACCCCCTTTCGTTATTCATGTCTGAAGGGCATGTTTGGCAATCTCATATTGACCACAAGCATGACTTGATCAGGACTGTAAGTTTCTTTTTTGCTCTTTTTAAAAAAATAAAACTGAAGGTTTGTTGGAAAGAACAAAGGAAGTTAAGTACCTTAGGTTTTTTCTGAACAACAAAAACACAAGAGGAGTAAAAAAAAAAATTTATTATCTTACTGTTTTCACCCATAATTATAGAACATGTTATATGATATTGGTGACACTTGAAACATTGTTTTTAAGCTTGGATCAGATTAAATTAAATCTACTAACTAGGGACTTAAGGAAAAAAAAACCAATGACTTCTTCATACCTCAGAAATAGATAAGGATGTGTGAAATGATCTGCTCACACTTTCATCTGGCAGTATCACACCATTGCCATCAGAACACCTATTCAAGAATTAAAGCCAATTTCCTATTTGTATATGAGGTTGAAATGTTATGCAAAGAAACAATTTTTCATTCCATATTTAAAACAGGTGGCGAGATATAGAACTTTGAGATAAAAAGAAATACCTGATATGAAGTAATATTCACCTTGATATATGATTTGTACGATAAATGTGACCTTGCAAGTCAAATTGTGATATTATTTAGATAACTTGGATTTCCTGATCTGAGGAATTGCTTAGAGTACCTCAAGATTGAAACCAAGAGCAGAAATTGCCACACTTGAGTTTGATGTGTTATCTGGTAAAATCTCTATTAGCCATAACTATTGGAGGAAATTTTTATGACACAGAATGTGATCTTCTTTCACTAGTTTGAGTCATTAACTAGATAATAAAAACAGAAAATGTGTTTTCCTGAAGTTTACAGAGTCAAAGAGGAATAAATCTACTTTACAAGCAGCTTTTATCAAAATTAAAATTTATGACTTCTGACTCATTTGCCCTGACCGCAAGACAAATAAATTGCGCCATCAACCTGGCCACTAAGATTTGAGCGCAACTGAGCGATAAAACAACTTGAGCATCCACAATAATATAAAGATACTTTAACTTTAAGCCCCGACTTGCTTGCTAAGTCGTGCCACAGGACAGCTCTGTGTCTGATGAGAAACAAACGGCAAGCTTTTTTAACAACAGTGACCCCTCGCGGGTTTTTATAAATGGACGAAGAGGCGCCACTTTAACAGATCTGCCACGCCTCAAAATGGAAAATCAGTATGATTGAGTTAAAAAATCAGTATTCAGGGTTAAAAAATCTGTATGACCATGTCCCGGTACTCACAAACTCTAGCAAAAGCACTAACAATTCAATTTTATTGTAGCAATCATCATTTAAATTGTTTAGAAAAAAGGGAAAAAATAATGGTTAAAAAACTATCATGATCCATGATAGAGTAGGCCTAAATTAAAGCATTTTGGTACACACAGGTCTAATAACAATTTTCAGATTGCTAAAAAAAAGTGACAAACACTGAGAATTAACTTTGAAACTTGGCTCAATGAGCAGTAGTTACCAGACAGTAAAAAATCAGTTTTTTGTAATAAAAATCAGAAAATCAGTATTCTCTAATATTTTGGCTAAAAATCAGTATAATACTGATTTAATCTGTATGAATGGCAGGTCTGCATTAAGTAGTAAAGCTTAATGCTTAACCTGATACAATTATGGTAGATTTCAAATGATCTATACAGTAAAACTCGGTAATAACGAGAACTCATGTTTTTTCTTGAACTCTCGTTATAGCAGGGGTTCTCGTTATTCCCATAAAAGGGTTTAAACAACTAAAGAGGCTATTCCCATAAAGGGTTTACAGAGGCTTCACATAGAAGGGGGGTAAGAAGTGCCCTACTAAATTTTACTAAGTACGCCCTAGTTATGCACACTCAATCATGACTCATGAGAGGCAATGTGGGTATGGTGTCTGGCTATGCGTGGGCCAAAAGGCAATAAAATTACGACATAGTTACTCTCAGTCTCAAGCTCTTCAGTTCGATCAGTTTACACCCCGTGTGGAGGGGGAGGGAGGTGAGACTGAGACTGTGAGAGGAGCAGTATGTTGCGCGACTGAAAAGGGACCGGTAGGGTGGCATAAGGGTATCCAGACCTCGATGCTCAGCTTGTGAAAAACAAAGGGCATCGTACGAACACAGACACAGTGACACACACAAGACAAATGCGGGCGGTGGCAGCGATGGTCACTTGGTTCACGAGCGCCTGTGCGAGAGATCTACAGGCCTACACTGTAGACAGAGAGAGAGAGGTGGTGGTGGAGTGGAGGGGGTTGGGGAGGACAGAAGAAGTTGAAGGGGTAGAAATTCGTGTGTCTAGGCCTGTGATTTTTGTACTGTATGTAATGCATGTCCATTACGGCATGAGCCTAGGCCTACAGCATTGAGTTCTAAGCTTCAAGTACTTTGCTAGATTTTGGTTTGGACTTTGAATGATGCAACTGCAAGGCCTCTGCCTCTCTCTCAGCCGCCTCATCGCGCTGGGTTTCTGAATACTCTGTTCTCGTTATTACCGAGATTTTTCTGGCTAAGCTGACTTAGGTTCTCGTTATTCCCAAAATAAATTATAGGGCTCAAATAGAGAGAAAAACGTGGATTTTTATATCTCTCTTTATACCAACAATTCTCGTTATTCTAGTTCTCATTAAAAATGGGAACCACTGTATATATGTATCAGGCTCTCACCCACTGATATGATGTATATATCAAAAGTCTGACTTTGTAGATATCTTAACCTCAACTTACACATAGATTACACAAGAGTGGGTTAGCCCAACAAAGATTCATATATCTTAACTCATAAAATTTGATTACCAACACTAGAGTGAAGACCTTAGAAACCCAACTGCGCTTAACAAATGCATTCTGGTTCTCACATTGAGGGTGCATGAGTGGGAAGTCAGAAAAAGAAGTTTTTGAGAAAACACCATTTGTAATGTCTTTTTTTACGTTTTGATATCTTTTTACAGAATATTGATAATTTTATGAAGTTTTGATTCTTTCTATGTTGATGGGTTCCAAGCAAAACATTTTATGTAAGTAAAAAATCTACATTGCCAATTTAATTGCCGATAATAACTTAACTATTTCCTTCTTGTTAAAAGAATAAGAATTGTTTGCACGACAAACTTACTTTGATCTACTGCCAAATAGGCTGTTACATAAGTGAGCTGTTCCAACAGACACTAAACATGCCACCACTAAGAGTAAAACCAGCAAGGCGACATCAATGAGGACGATGACAAGGTGAACACCATACAAACTGAACCATCTGAAAATCATATCAAATGAACATTCACATGAGAATCATTTTGTGCTGAAACAAAAAGGAACAAATTTCAGCGGCAATGAAATTTTTCTTTTTCTTTCAGCTTCACCACCATCATTATCATAAAAAAAAAATATTTGAAAAGCAGAAAGAAGTTGGAGCATGGTTATAAAGAAAAAGAAATAAGCTCAATGGAGTTCAATATTGTATTGCTTTTGTAATTGAATTTCTTCATACCTAGAGAGAGTTGTAAATTATACTTTATGTATACATTGACTTCTGAAACAACAAGAACAACAGATTTGGAAATAGCACAATCTTTACCAAAATGCAACAACTTTGCTTTTTTTCAGTACCCATAACTTAGATTTGGACTTAGACATAACCTCAATCTCATGAGAGAAGACAAAAAACTTTCAAGTTGTCTGTGTATCACACTGTATTTAGAGATTTAGAGTATGTATGGATTCTACCTTTTTCGAGCAGTTTCAGAATAAAAAAAACAAAAACAACAATACAAAAAAATCAACATTAAAAAAAGAAAAGTCTAGGTTCAATAAAAATTATTACTTAAATTATGAAGTTATTCAAAATCTTTATATCAATAAAAGAGTAATGAAAACTAAGGAAAATGTTAAAATTGCTAATCTACTCAGACCAACAAGTACTCAAGCATTGCCATAAAACAGGACAACAAACCTCAAAGTGTCATAAAATCAATATGTACCACTTCCCTAAAAAAGTCTTACAAAAGTTTTTATTTTAAAAGTAAACATCTCTGATAATACACTTATTCGCTCAATTTCTTGAACTTACTTTGAGGCCTTTTCTATAACAGGGTGTTCTGGCTTCTCTAAAAACTTGTACACCAGCAGTCCCAGACGACCAGCGCATAAGATGAGAAGAACCACAGCAATTGCTATGCAGTAATCACAAACTGAACTTGCTCCGAATCCAAATGTATCAGCATAAAGAAAACAAGATCCACCTGCCTCATACTGTAAAAAATGACAAGGTATGGAAATCAGGATTAGATATATGATGTAGGTAGGTGCAAAAGTTAAAGAGTGGAAGTGAGAAACAGGAAGAACGATAAAAAGAAAAAAGAGATTCATAAATAAAACATTAAAAGTACTTTTTAGAGTAATTTTGTTAATGCTACCAATTTTCAGAATTGTCCTTGAGCGTGAGGTCTTCCACCTGATCAAGCATATAGATGTAGCTATATGGCAGCAGAGTTACCCCATCCTACGCCCTAAAGATCGTCATGTTATTTGCTTATTACCACTTAGTATCCCGTTAGAGCAAATATTTCCTCAAATATGGGAAGGTGGGGAGATTTGCCATAACCTTCTGCTTCATTCACAACCTCTGGAAGCACAGAGCTAGAGGTAGATATTAATCTAGCTTTTATTGTTTCTTTTGTTTTGTTTTTTTTTCCTTGGTTGGTTATCTTTTTGCGTTAAAATTTTTTATTTCAATAATCTATTTGCGGAAAATCCTTATAAATTTTATTCATTTTATACAGACATAGGTATACATTATATCTAATGTAAAAGGAGCTCCAAAGATAAAATCGAACCAATAAAGCCATGAAAACAAAGTACCCGGTATCTCAATGATATTCATAAAAAGTGAATGTTTCGCAACTAAGCAAACTAAGTATGTTGCATAGTTCACACTCAAAGGTATTGCTTTAAATTTTGAGAAGAATTTTTCTGAGCTTCCAAACTAAACAAATTTCATGAAATTATGAAAACTTTGTGGCAAGTTATTAAAACTTCTGTTTATAATTTAAAATACATGAATTGAAAAATAAGAAAAAATGAATTTTTAAAAAGCATGTATTTTTGATTTTTCAAGTGGCAGTTTCTTACTTCATACTCATTGCCCTGGTAGAAAGACAAAGTTTTAAATTAAAGTGCAACAATGAATATGCAATCAAGTTTTAAAACCACATTGCAGGCTCCTTTTTGGCCAATTGCTGCATCAATAAGTAATAATTATAAATAATAAAAATTTCATCTATATTAATTGAAGTGCTGCTGAAGTTACATAGTATTTGTAATCAACTTTCAACATTTAAATATTTTTTTTTCATTCATGACATTGATGTTTATCTCTAACAATAGCTGGAAGCTGCCAGTGTCCGATGTATTTATAGTCATAACTAAGAAGGGGAGAAAGACGATGTACATATAAAACTATGAAATAGTTTCACCCCCGAAGTTGATAATAGTAGATTGAAGTTTCGAGAGAAGCTAAATTTAATTCTTTTAACGGTTTTTGCAGCAATCTAGAAATTACAACCCTACATTTCGATCTAGGCTTAGATTTAGATCTAGAAAAACCATGCGCAGAAGTATGAGATTACATCGTTAAAGAGTTATGAGGCATAATATTATAGCCTTCATCAATTATAGGCCTATAGAATTCTGCAATATCTAAAGCCCTTGAAAGTTATGAATAGATGCAGGTTGTAGATATGACCATACAATTTTTTCAGACCTCTTTGATATATAGATTTTATACAAAACAAACACTGTACCTTTGTAACTGCAAGGGGGATGAAGATGAGCAAACACAGTATGATCAGTACTCCACAGCATATCATCCCTGCAATGGTTATTTGCTTAGATTTCTTTGCCCATTCTGGATAAAAAGCTGGGGCTGTGTCATCTGAGGCCATAATTGTTCCTCCAAATCGACTAGATTTTAGATCTCACAAAGAAATATAACTTGAGGATACTCGATTTGATCAGTGTCAAGACCCTGGGTGCTTCAACATAAAATATAATATCTAGATCTGGATCATAATCTATATTTAGATGTAGATTCTAGATCTAGAAATGGGGAACTCAACAGGCTAGTAGGCCTAGTAACCTGGTTTCGACTAAAAGTGTAGACCCATGCATTTCATTTTTAGATTTATAGTATAAAGGTTGCTGATTCTAAATCGAAACAATGAGAGCAATTAAACTTTCAATTTTAAAATTATCATTTCATGGTATAAATTTCCAACTAGATCTATACCGGTAGTTAGATTTATCTGTAGAATGTGTTATGAAGATAAAGCATTCATTTCTTGCCTAAATTTGTCGGGTTGTCAGACCCACCCACTTCCGTGTTTATGTTTGTCTAAATGACAAAAAAAACATAGTTTCAAAATATAGTGCTAAAATGTAACAAATAGATTAAAATGTTGTAAATGATCACCAAGAATTAATTCTATTTATGATATTACATAATATTAGCTCTTGAAAAAGTACAAATTAGACAAACATTACGCAAGATATATTAAGATTTTAAATCGAATATCAAAAAGAATAATTTGGTTTTGGTATTTAGACTTTTAAAGGCACATCTTCTCCTTGCCTACGTCCATAACAACAAAAGAGCGTCAACATGGCTGCTACCTGCCTGGGATCGTTTGGCTCTTACAAGTTACAATACTCACGATATCTCAAAGATCGCTTAGAAAAAGAAAAAAAGAATCCTCCCGTAATCCAAACAGTCTGGGTCACCAAGAGATATGCGCCTACAGGTATATTAAGTAATTTGTAGACCTTAAGCCGAAAAATATAGTAAAAAGTGTAGGCCTAGACTAGACTCACTAGAGTCAACAAACTTGGGCCGTCTTGGCGCTATTTCGTTTGTTCCTACCCCTGCCGTTTTAGCTCGTAGATTCTATACCTAACACTCTAACTCAAAATATTTGACACTTATATTTAAAACCTTGTTATCTTTGAGTTGAGTTGCAGTTAGATAATTTTTTTATTAAACTCTTTAACCATGTAATTATCTCATACTTCTGCGCGTAATTTTTCTAGATCTAAATCTAAGCCTAGATCTACATGTACGGTTGTAACTTCTAGATTGCTGCGAAAATCGCTAAAAGAGTTACATGTAGCTTATCTTGGAAGTTTAATCTACTATAATCAACTTCAAGGGTCAAACTATTTCATAATTTTATTCGTAAATTGTCTTTCTCCCCTTCTTAGTTATGACTATACATCGGACGCTGGCAGCGTCCAACCGTAGATATAAAATGGTGCACCGGACATTAACAGCGTCCAGCCATTGTTATAGAGTTAAATTCTAGAACCTAGGTTTCAATTATTTGCTAGGCTTAAGAAATTATAAATAGAATCTCCAGCTAGATCTAGTGGTAACCCCAATTTTCATAAAGTATTGGGGTGGGAACAAACGAAAAAGCACCACAATTGGGGAAAATGATTTTTTAAAAAAAGCATTGAATGAACGCACCCAAAGACATCTAACTTCTAAGGAAAGGTAAAAAATGGTGCGCAATTGCCCAAAAATGTGGATTCAAAGGATGAAGAAACTTAGAAAGGGAATTAAACTTTGCCAATTTAGGTTGAGCTCAATAAAAAAATTAAACCCAAACTAGATTCTAGATCTAGATCTAGAAAGTCATCTGGTTTAGAATAATAACAGCAAATGAAGTAGCAACACAAAAAATGGTGGTGCAGCAGCAAGAGCAACAGAACTAGCACCAACAACTATAGCTTGTTGTATTACCTATATTAGGCCTACTACCAGTAGTCTAATCCTGTCACAAGTAGGTCTACCAGTAGACCTACTAAGCCTATAAAATAGCTAGATCTATTCAAAATAACAACTAAGTACGGGTACACATACTGTAACTTTTATTACCCCCATATACACCACCACTACTAAAAATGAAATAGTGATAGACCCTTTTGGTTTTTTAATCCATTATATAGGCTATACACTCTACTATATTTCCATCATAGCTATTCAAGTTATTTTTTATACCATCAACTTGAAAAATACAACAGTCAGTGACAATTGCAAAAATATAGCTTGAATTTTTAATTTCTCATTTATGCTGCTTTTTCCTGGTGTAGATGAACGAGTTCTAGCACCAGTTCCGCGCCACAAGCATGTTGTTCCCCGTCGCCCATCAAGCTTACAAAATGGAGAGGACCATTGGATACCTGTCTCAGACCCACCTCTAGCCAGTTTCAACAGACCATCAGTCAATCAGCAGTGTGTTTCACATTGTGGTGAGTCTGCAGCCTCGTCCTGCATTTAGACATAGCCGACAATTATTCTGACTAGGCAAAATAGTGCCAAATTTATTACTAGCCTTGGAAAGGGGATTACCGACTAAAAATGGGTAAGATGCATTTCAGCTTTTATGAACTTGAGCAGTACGTAACTTTCTATTTTAAATATAATTCTAAGTGCCATGATTAAGACCAAGTTTTCATAGGAACACTTTAAAGAATACTTATTTGGTTTTTCAGTTGTTTAAATGAAAGCAAATTGATAGTGTACTAATCTTTTCATTTGAATGCAAA
>BMAT01009182.1:41749-56303 GCA_019649035.1 Elysia marginata
TCCATTTTGCCATTTCCACAGCATAAACCGCTCGGCTCATTAGACAGTGTGCTCACTGTGCGCTCAGTTCCCCAAATGGAGCACTCAGATCTAAATGAATTCACATTGTAAATGAATGCTTTTGGTAGCTGCTCTGCTGCGTCTATCACTTCCTCGGTTTGTATTTTTTCCTCAGTTTATATTTCATTTTCAATTCGACGATTTTTTTGCTCTAGGTCTAACTTCACATGAACTTCGTTTCTTCCGAGGCATGATGACATTGATAAAGACACAATGTTCACACAATGCAGAAGAGCATTTTCAGTTTTTTGACTGCCTAGAGTTGGAAAAAAAATATTTTAAAAATAGAGTCTAGGCCTAGATCAACTTTACTTTTACATGAGGCATTTATTTTATTTTTTTTTTATATATTTGTTACATCTGTATAGCGCTTTTTGTGGCAACTTCAAAGCGCTTTACATAGATATACAACATATAATAAACCATTAGCTAAAAACAATTATATATGTATATAAAACAGTGATTTTTCTAGATATAACGTAGTCATAAAAAGTAACTTTGCTGCTTTTGAGCATAGGTAAATGTAGACATAAAAATTCATTATATTTATAATGATTGTGATATTTAAAAAAAAAAGTGTACATAGATGAAAGAAAAAATGAAAAGATAAAAAGTGTACATGGATGTTGCTTGTGATAATTAAAAATTTTTTTTACACATTTAACAAAAGTGCAAGAAAATTTTGATAAACAAAAAATTGATTATAGTTAATACATATCTCACAGAATTAAGATGGCAGTAATATTTCTGGAAAAGAAACGTCTTCAAATTTTTCTTAAAAATTGAGACTCTGCCTGTCGCCCTAAGGGACAATGGAAGTGAGTTCCAGAGAGTTGGGCCGAATTCGGAGAAAGATCTGTCTCCGTAACGCTTCAGTTTGGTTCTGGGTACCTGAAGAAGACTGTTTCTGAGGATCTTAATGCAAATGACCGAGTGGGGGCATGGGTCCTCAATAAATCCCTGACACAATCCGGCGATCTTGAAGCATAGGAGGGCGATTTTGTAATCAACCTTTGCTTTTATGGGTAGCCAGTGTAAGCGGATAAAAATTTCTTTACTATCAATTATTTCAAAGCAGTTTATACCCAGAACCAATATTGCTGCGTTATTTTGGACTCTCTGAAGCTTCTTAATAAGACTGTCCGGAAGGTCGGCAAGGAGCGAGTTAGAGTAATCCAATCTCGATAAAATTAAAGTTGTTATTATAGATTTGATTTAATCATCATCTAGGTATTTTTTCATTCCGGCTATATTCCTAAGGACATATGATGTTGTTTTGACAATACTATTAACTGGCTTTTCCATATTCATTTGACTGTCTGAAAAGACACCGAGATTTTTGCTGTTTAAGAGGGTATAATTTTAGCATTTCCCAAACAGATGGGGGCGTTATCAATCAATTTTAACTTTTGTTGGCTTCCACAGTACATAACTACAGATTCTTTTACTGTTCAACCTTTGTTTGTTAGCCTTCATCCACGCCTCTTTTGATTCACAGCTATCCTGAATATTTTTACATACCTCGCCAATCCTCTTTGGAGCACCACACGCATAGAGCTGAGTGTCATCAGCGTACATGTGATACCCCACAGAGTATGGCTTTATTGTTTCAGCGATGGATAATGTATAGAGTGTGTAAAGAACAGGGCCGAGCACTGAACCTTGTGGTACACCGTATTTCAGTGGCATATTATCTGATGTGTGCTCGTCGATTTTTACCGATTGCGTCCTACCCGAGAAATAGGATTTGAACCATGCCAAGACATTCCCACCTAGACCGATGTTAGTTGACAAGCGCTCAAATAGAATAGCGTGATCGATCGTGTCGAACGCCGCCGAAAGATTTAGGAGTGTTGGCACTGAAATGTTACCATTATCACATGATAACAGTATATCATTGACTATTCTTAACAAGGCGGTTTCGGTGCTGTGCCAATTTCTGTAGGCGGATTGAAACTTTTCAATTAAATTGTTACGCTTTAAGTGATCTTTCAATAATGATTGAGAACAATTTTTTCAAGCACTTTAGACATAAATGATAGATTAGACACAGGGCGATAGTTCTTTAAGTCCTCAGGATCTAAATCTAGATTCATTAAAAAAAAGGCCATTGTCATTCCTCTTATTATTCAGGCATGACACACCTTCTCTTCAAATCCAAACTGAGAACTGGGAAGTGTTATTTTAAATATACTTTGCAGTAAGAAAAAAGTTAAATAGAAGCAAACTTCAACGAATTATTTCTCTGAGTAACGCACTATACATAGCCATTTCATTTTAGTGCATTTTAAGATCAGAAAGAAGTGAAAAGGCGGAATTTCAAGCTAGAAGAAGACCAAGCCTAGAGTCTAGACCTGAATCTAATCACATTATACATTTCGCTATTTTTTGTTTTTTACTTCTTCGAAACTTATGCAATAAAAAGTAGGCCTAGTTATTATCCCAGTGGAGGCACAGCACTCTAACAATCAAATCAAATCAAAAAGTATATTTTTTTCCTCCGCACTGAACTTGAAAACTCTGAGACTGAACATCTTGGTGGTCTGGTGCGTTTTGTTTTGATTGGCTTTCGCTTTCGATCTTAAAAAAAAAACGGGAAATCGACTGTGTAAAATGATGATTGAAATATTGTAAAGGTATGAAATTAGCAGTGGAGAGAAATAGGCTTTTTAGTGGAAATGCCCGAAATGTCTACCCTTAGTATGATTCGAACCTTCGACTTTATAGATGCTTCGGCATCATTTGATTGCGCAGTGGCTGCCTCCATTATTTATTATGTTTAAAATGATGTAAGTATCTGGAGAAATAAAGCAAAATATTGTTTTGCTTCGTACCAAGAAGATGTTGTGAAAGTTTAAAATTTTATTTCTTAAGCGCACTTCCGCACACTCAAAGTATTTTTAATTAAAAACCGCACTTGAATCGATAGCCGTTAAAAAACTTTTACAAAACAATGAAAAGGCTACCAAAAAAGATGATAGATTAACCGATTTTATCTCATTATGCGAAAAAAAAATACAGTCAACCTTGTCAAAGTATCATGCCCACGAAAATCTTTATTGCTTATTCCGTGCCAATTTTCGAGTGTCTAGTGTGTCGTAACTTAGCTCAATTAATACGAGATGAGACATACTTAAAATGACTGTTGCTCACTACTGTTTGTTGTATATGGCAAGATGTTGTCCAACTGAACGTTATAATTACCACGGGTGCAATAATTATACATCTTCACGTTCAAGCTAGCAAATCACTGTAAGAAGCTTCGAAAAAAATATGTTGGTCACAGAACTCTTTTAAAAAAAACATACTCGTAGTGACAACAGGGCTAACCAGTCACGTTTCTTTGAGAAGTAAGGCGGTGTGTGTCGATTCCTAAATAAGTCATGGCTTTATATATCACTAGCGGCAAGCGATTTTTCTGCCAAAATAGGTAAACCCAGTTTAACCCACTTCTAATTACCTTATTTATTTTAATCAGGACTGATGTTGGCACTTTAAGTGATAGTGTTGCTGCAACAACAGCGAAGACTCTTGTTACTCTCATACAAGTAATAAAGCAACAAAAAACAACAACAACAACAAAAATAGAAACAGCTACCATCACCACCGCCCCTTCTACTACTACTACTACTACTACTACTACTACTACTACTACNNCTACTACTACTACTACTACTACTACTGCCACTACTACTATTACTACTTCTACGACTACTGCTGCTGCTGCTACTACAATTACTACTGCTGCTGCTGCTACTACTACTACTGCTACTACTACTGTTACTTCTACTGCTGCTACTGCTGCTGCTACCACTACTACTATTGCTACTGCTGCTACTACTACTACTACTACTACTACTGCTACTACTACTACTACTACTACTACTACTACTGCTACTACTACTACTGCTGCTGCTGCTGATGCTGCTCCTGCATTTTTGTTTTTGCTACAAAAGACATCACCTATAAGTTTAATTTACGACTGAGTATTCAACGTCCTAAACTGTTTTTTCAGAGGTCTTCAAAAACAAAATGATTTCAAGTTTTTTCCCCGAATTTCACGTGGAGTAGAAAACCATATTTTTCTCTTTATAACGCTTTTTTATATTTTCAAAAGTTATGATCAAGGGAAGTAACGTTAGTATATACCCAGCTGATAACATGTTGACAATAGTTTACAGAGTAGCTTCCCTTGCACATCGTTGAGGCTGCCACCTCAGTGCCGATGATACATAATTATGTATTCTTGTCATTACCATTATCGTCAACAACATGATACCATAATCTCCACCATCTCACAGTGCACAGCTTCATTGTGATAGCTTTTGGTCTTAAACAGCATACAAAAGCTATTTTTCGAACTCTTGCACTTCATTTACTGGTCGTTCACAACTATCCAGAACCAAGGCCTCCCTAGACCGACTTTACTCATCCTGATTTATACCGCCCTCTTTCTCTCACACGCTCACCTATATCCCGTGCACGCGCACACTGGGTTTTTCACCCAGTCAGAGCGCATCGATCGCCGCGGGTAATCTATTCAACATGGAGCCTGGGTTCTCTCTACCCCACGCAGAAGCCAAATTAGCATTTCACAATGATTAGAGCGGCGAGCAGCGCTGGCTTGTCTGGTGGCGAGCCGGTGTAGTGGAGGCATCAGGAAGGGACCACTGCTGCCTAGCGCTGACTGAGCGCTCTCTACTCCGCCCTGGCGCTGCTCTACACCCGCGCTAGTGTGCTCACCATTGATCGTGCACGGCCGGATCTGTGTATGAGTGGTTGTGTGTGTGTGAATCCTATCACAGAAGCCTGACCTGAGCCTAGGCAACTCCAATGTAGATTTCGAGTGTTTAACCAGAGGACACTGATAATGACCGTTCCAGCTCAAGATGCATATTTAGCCAACCCGTTGCAAAGAATACCAGACTTGGAACCGTTTTTACCAGGGCTTTATCGTGAGAACCGCCGATCCGGCTGTGAAGCACAGCTTTAGACTAACCCCAGCAGCAGCAGCAGCAGAAGCATCCTTGCTTGCCTCGCTCACCTTTTTCTTTCGCCATAGGAATTTCAGAGAAGTGAAGATGGGGCTGGCCAAATCATTCCCGATACGCATAATAGTTTGTTTAGAAATATTATGCATTGTGGAACAGTGTTGACATCATTCATGGAATATATGCTGAGAAAACAACAATAAAGCCCCTGTTGTTGGATCTAGTTTACAGCCTGTGGGTGAGCAGTTTGGATAATGAAGTGCGTTCTGTTATTGCTACACCTAAATCTACTAGTGTGGCGGGTTGTTGCAAGAAGTGAGAACTGCGACCTGCATTATATTATCTAGACTTGTTCAGTCAACTCGGAATAAATCTTCCTTCATCTCCAGTTAAACCAATCCACCTGGTCTTCATAAAAACGAGCGGCAAATTTGCTAATGGTCTGGACTATTACTTGGTAAGACTAAAATACTAAATATAAAAATAAGCTTTATACTTTTAGGTTTTGTAGTCTGGGGCGCATATACTCTGGTGCTGTTAACGGACCAGGATATCTAAATGTGCAAAGGTATTTTTTAAAGAAAGAAGGTTCTTATGTAAGAAAAGTACGACGACAACATAATTGTATACAATATGTTCCTTGCAGTGGGAGTCTTGGGATGAAAAGATTTGAAACGGCCATAAAATACAGCCATACATAATGTTTTATCGTCAGTGGCTCGCTATTATTTTTTTATAAACTTAAATTGCGTAGGCTCTAAATAATCATGCAAATATGTGATAAGATTGAAGATGCAAAGACCATAAAAAATCTAACACAATTATCTTCACCGACTTGTCGATCATAAACTTAGAATTATTTTTTAAACTAGTCTACTACACTCATAGCTCTTGGACATGGAAATAGCAATTTAATCCAAGGCATGTGTCTAAGAAAGACGATGCTCTTTTTTTCTGTTTTAAAAAACAACATGCCTTAAATTATAAAGAGGCTTAAAGTATATATGAGAATGCTTTACTTTACTCGAAAAAGCATAATATAAACATATTACAGTGTATGATGCTATGGTACTTTCTATACCAAACGATGACATACTGCACTTTATTATACTGTGACACAAACGCCAACAAATAGTATTGTCCCTCATCTGATATTTATATCAGGGTAGCTAAAGTTATTGTGAGCAAATAACCGGCTCCATCACAGGGTGAATTTTTTTACCTTTACGGATGATTATCACCACTAATTGTTTCGACTAAAATTCCCTACTATTATTTGTGCTGTTGTTGAGAAGATATAATAATTCTTGAACAAGAAGAAACAAATTACAGTTTTTTTATCATTTAATTAAAAAGAATCCTAACCTTTTAATGGCAAGCGAACACCACCAAAAATCAAAACATGGATGGTGTTGAAATTATTTCTAAAATCAAACCATGTATTAGTTCGTTTGCTCACGTTTATATAAAAAAACCTTTGACAAATGCTACCTTAGAGATTATTTTTTCCCCTTAGTAAATAGATGTCAAATTGGTTAAGGTAAGCGAAGAGTTTCATGATGCTTTTTTGTATGAACGGCTGTGGTCTAACTAATAGTCTGGTGTAGAAAGCTGGAGAGAGAGAGAGAGAGAGAGAGAGAGAGAGAGAGAGGAAGGGAGAGAGGGAAGAGAGAGATAAAGAGAGAGAGAGAGACAGACAGACAGCCAAAGACAGAGACAGACAGAGACAGACAGATAGAGACACAACACAGAGACTGAAGTTTACAAATTAGACCTAAATGATAACGATATTTTTCAAGCACACCCGACCCAATAACTAGACATCAGACGGCCGGCAACGAGCTGGGAATTTGAGACTTAAAGTCCGTCAGTTTTTGTCATGGTCCAATCGTCATTGTATGCACAGGACACCGAAAAAAATTAACAGGAATGAGTGTATTTCCTAAAATCATTTAGAAATTGGTCATCATATGTCTTTGTTCACCCAAGAATCTTGCCAAAATGATGATAACGCCCCCCCAACCCCCCAAAAAACAAAAAAACAAAAACAAAAACAAATTAAAAAAAGAAACAAATAAAACGCAACAAAGAGAAAAACACCAAAATACACCACGGTCACCACCACCACCGACGACACCACCTCCACCTCCACAAACGAAAACATATATTTCATTTTCAGAAATCAATCTAAACAATATCAGACTTTTAATAAACACACTTTGATCTTTTCATGTTCAGAATTTTTTAATTGGTGACGCCATTCTAGGCCTCAAAGTCTATGTGTCATATTGTGGCTGATGTTATCTTAATGAGTGCAATTTGCATACAAGTGATGCTTCGATCTCGGGCTTTATTAAATTGTCTTACTGCTTCAAAGTCGGGTCAAGCACTGTATTCACGAGTACGAGTTCAGAAAGCATGAAGTTCTCCTATTGTCTCACCCTCCAATTAACGGAAAGCTTGATTTTTTTTTATTATTTTTGCGGAACTTATTAATTTTTGTGCTGAGAGCCTCTATGGCATTTTAACGAGCTTCATAAGTAAATACCATTTGATGTATGAAAAGTTTAGTTTGAGACTACAGAACGCTGTCTTATGTCGCGCTCAGAACTTTACGCTGCGATTGCACAAAAGGATTCAGAGAGCATTCTGATCAGAATGCTTTTGAATACCGGTATAGGTCTAGCTTATTATAATACCGTTAACAGAGTAGAACACTAGTTTACATTCAGCATCAGCCAATTCATTTTTAATGTATTTGGTAAAATTGATCCATTAATTTAAAGCTCAGATCTGACTTTGTTCCCACCTGTTATTGACGTTGATAGCCAAAATCCATGTCTACATTGCTAGTGTTAGGCTACAGTGCTGTTCAGACTTCTGATGCTGTCGCTTTGAGCTCATTTCTTGCTTGTCGTTCAAATCACAATATCGACAAATGTGCTGTACTAATTTCAATGCGATGCAGAGAGCATACTCACCCAAGAGGCTTACAGTAAAAATGCACTAATTTAGACATCATCGGGAAAATTAAATGCTGCTTAGGTTTACGATACCGTCGCCTCCACTTCATTAGCACCAAAGTACAGCAGGCCAATAGACCTAATGTAGTCGTCGGAATGCGGCAGACCTAGTTATTAGAGATAAACTTGTCAATAAAGTTGTGGAAACCGACTAAAGCTTTCGACGTAGGCCATTGGGATAATTTTTTATATCGATTACTTTTAAATAATCTGGACTAAAATTAATCAAAGCTTATTGTTATTTAAGAATCCAAAAGAGTTCTCAGTATGACGCGTGGATTGTACTTCTAGTCACGTAGACCACACGATCTTAAATCTTTGTTGCGGTAAGAGGACCCAAAAATTTTCATTTTGCAGACAAAGACTTCCACCGATTTCCGTATACTTATAGAAAAACAACTACCCTGTGAGAGAAGTGTGAAGATTGGTTGACTCCCCTAAGATTGAACCAGAAGTCTTGCTCGATGACCGCATCGAACAAGAGTCATGGATTATTCTGAACGAACGAGCGCATTAGAAAGTCTTAAAACTGAAACAAACAACAACAACAAAAAGCTTAAGTCTTTATTACCTACTCTCGTTCTGATAAATGTCTCCCCCCCCTCCCCCCTAGGCTGTTAAAAGAACACTTTGAAATATTACAAATTGGCAGAGGATGACTGCGTATTTCACCTAAAGGTCGACGCGTGGAAGCCTGTAGGCCTACTGATCTAAACGATTCAAAGCCTGATGGTGACTCACTCACTCACTTCTTGCCATGGGCAACTAGGGCAGCAACAAAGTCCCTCCATTTCTCTCGGTCCTGAGCCAGAGTCCTCAAGGTGCCCCATGACTGTCCCATAGTTGCGGCCTCTGCCTCCTCCAGGTAGTCTTTGGGCGTCCACGTTTCCTGCGTCCCTCAGGCTTCCATTGAACGGCTACTCTGGGGATAGCATTCTGGGACTTGCGTAGTACATGCCCTATCCACTTCCATCTTCTCTCGACACCTCTACGTTATCAGATGACATAGGCCTATGGACAAATCAACCAATTCAACCAATCAAGCCTCAACAGACGACTGTTTAAGGATCTTTCGTTGAAAAGAAATGCACTTAGACGGAGCGAATAATAAATTATTTCAATAATGAAAAGCCCCTTGTTGTAACATAGTCAGAGCGCGAGTGGTATTTGGACTTCACTGTAAGTTATTGAAACGTTGTCACTGTTGATGTGCCGTATTTTGGTTTAAGGGAAGCTTTCGGCATCACCCCCTCACGTGATTTCGTTCACACAGTAGCCAAAATTACGACTCTTTCAACTAAAATCTTTTAATTCAAAATTTCGGGATTCCATCGCCGAAATCAGAATATTTATTTTTAAAAGTTAAAACTTGAAAAATTTTACTGTTTAGGTTTTTATGATTGACCTGTGAAATATCAAGCAGGAATTTTTGATGAACAAAACATCATATAAAATCAAACTGATCTATAACTTGTAAAGTTGTGGAAAAAATTCAACAAAACAGCTCTGTATTTCATAAGTCTTTTATTAGCGTGTCGGGTGTGTGTGCATCTGTTACAGTTTACTGAGGCGACTGCACGACAGTGGTCGGAAAAAATTACCAGTTAAATTCTCGATTTATGGGTTGCTAACGTATCCTCGATCCCACAACTTAACGACATTATTTATGTATTAACCATAAGGTGCGTTTATACAGAGCGCGAAGACGAACGCGAACCCGAAAGCGGTTTGTTCGTCCTGGAATAGATTAGTAATGTTATAGAGGGACTGTTCAAATAGAGCGCGAACGCGAAGTAATATCTGTTCGCGCGGTCGACCGCTGAGATTGCTCTCAGAGTGAATTTTTCAGTACACCGCAGCGGCTTTCTTGTTACCAACCAATCAGCTAGTACCAACTCCCTTGCATAATTTCCAAAAAAAGAAACTTATAGGCATGGGTTTTCCAAGAGAATGATTGGTCTATTCTACTTTTGATTCTAAGTTTTGATTTTAGAAGTTGCTAAGTATCCAGCTTTGTTCAACAAAACTAAAGAAGCTTACAAAGACACAGGTCAAAAAGAGAAATAGTTAGAATGGAATTGGATAGAAACTAGGACTGACAAGTTGTAATCTAAACACGTATCATATTGAGACATAACATTCACTACATCGTTCAAACTAAAAAAAGACACCAATATTTTCATTGCTTCTGTCATTTTATGCAGTCTTGGGTCAATTTTCACTTTGGAACAAATAAAGTGATAATTTGGCGCCTGGACATATTAGAAATCATAACAAAAAACGCCTTTTTAGAGAGAAAGACAGAATTTCATGTTTTCTTACATCTCTTTAAAAAACCTAAATCCAGATTTAGATCTTGAGTTGTATATTTTATCTTAACACAGTTTTGCGGACATAATGATAACGTCTCTTCAAACATTAACTCCGATAGATCCAATCGTTTGCTCTGAAAACTCGCTGTTATTAGCCTTATGGAGTCAATGTTTTCAAATGTAAAACTAAAACTAAATGGTGTACTGAATTAAGTTGTAAAGAGGTTTACGATGACACCAAAGATTAGAATATTTTTAAATTTTGAAGACATAACACTTCAATACAATCTGTGCTTGAATCAAATGCCACCGATTTTTTTAATCTTCTGAAACTGACGAGTGTCCTGTTTCCGTGTAAAAAGATTTTATGCTTTTGAAAAATTGCTTTTCATAACTGAATTAACTTTTAGAACTTGCTTTTTTAAGCGTGTGTGTAAATCTGGCATTATCACTACAAGCGTTAATGTCCGCTAGACCTACGAAAATCTAGACGGTGCATTTCTATGAATGAATACATAGACCTACATTTTTAGTATAGGTTTATCAGACCTCTCGCAGTTTAAGTTCATCGCTAAAAACTTAAAGGTTGAATCGGAAAGAGAGTTATTTCTAAGGTAACATACGTCAATAAAAATGTCCACTTTTTAAGCCTAGAAAACGTTGTTTTTCTATAAAACCAAAAATTAAATAAAAACGTTTGACACGAGACAACCCAAACTAACTTTAATATCTCTTCAATCATTTTCAATATAAAACAAGCTTTTTGTATGGAAAAGTACTCAATCTAGACCCCTTTTTTGGGTTGAAGAGGAAATGGTATGAACTGGACGAACTTCTAGGACAGCCTGATCTATATTCCATTTTTGAAAGTCTTAAACAATCTTTTCAGTCCTTGTCAAAGTGTGTCTGCTACAGTATTTCCCACTCAAATATAAACATTTCAAATCCAAAATAAACTTGATATAAAGAAAACACCAAAGCTTAACTAATATCAAGCAAAGGGCCAGTCGTTCTTCCAATTAGTACAGACTTTAAGCAGCAACACGTGAGTATGACGCGAACGTCTGTGGCGTCTATTTTTAGAAACTGGTTTCATTATTTTTATAGTTTCCTCAATCTACTTTCCCGATTTTCACGTACGCGTAGTGCGACACGGTGCGTGTGCTAAAGGTCTCTAATATCTTGTTTGCAAATATCGTCTTGAACTAATTCCAAAATTTAGTCAAATTGCTCCTCAGTCATTCGAAAGCACAGCTTGAATTTTGCAGGATGAAAATGCAGTTCTTAGACAAGGTGGTGTTACTCTTCATTGTTCACTCCTTCTCGGCAAAATTCCATGCACTGACACACGCCTCTTTCTCTTTCTACTTTGCTTTGTGTATAAATGTAAAGCTATAATCTCCTCCGAGTCTGACTCTGCTTGTGCCTTGATTCCAAGATGACCGAAATTGTACCTCTCAAAACTTGGAAAAGGCCATTCGCTTCCAATAATTTCAGAACATCGCGCTATCACGTTGTAATTAACCAGACAGTTATTGCATTATTTCCAAAAAATAGAAACAATTTGCTCATTTTTTAATCTTGGTACAGGCAGAGTCAGACAAGGAGGAGATTAATATGTTACACTGAGAATTTTCTAAATAAAATAATATAGATGTGTTTGGTATGTAACCGCACTAGAATGAACTCAGAATTATGAATCTGAAATTAAAATTTGAAAAAAGTGACTTTTCGAATCAAATTTTAACTCTTGCATTTAGAAAAACCGCCATCCGCCTTAAAGGCCGTCGCGGGTTTTCCGCGTTCACGTTCGCGCTCTGTTCGAACGGCTAAACTGCTCGAAAGCGGCGTTCGCTTTCCTGTTCGCGACGGCCGCGGCGGCGTTCGCGTTCTGTATAAACTCAGCCTTAGTTGTACTCTATATAATTGATCAAGCGACTAGAGTAGAATCACCTCCTATCCTTAGTATGAGAAAATATTGAAGGATACGTTTTATGATTGCAATCTTCATCCATATGAGTACCAGGATCTTACAAATTGTACGGAGTGTAGACTTCACCTCGGGTGGGGTCATGCTACCTTCCTGCAGGCCTAGGTAAAACTATCGAACAGATCAAGACTAATGGTACAACCAGGAACGAATGTCTTGATTTTTTTTCTTTCCTTCGTTGGTCGTTTAAAAAGCACTGAACATGGAACTGTTCAATAATATCATGACAAAGAACATCAGTTTTAGTAACGGTGAAATTACTTTAAATCGAGTTAGTTGATACCGTGCCAGTACTTGGAATATTGATGAAAGCATCGTTGCCCGTAGCAGAGATATATTGATGCAGATGCGCAGCACAATGCAGCACAATGTCGACTCTTAGACCTGAGGTCTCGATCGATATAAAAAGTTATAAGCAACCATCGACAGGGCCACATTGACGTAACCTATGATGGAAACACTGTCGCACAAAATAAAGAAAAATCGAAATGAAACGAATAAAACCGTCGAACCTTATCAACTTGCCCATTCTGAAGCGGGGTGACTGAGAATGGCTCATAATTATTAATATGTGCGCGCACTAACTTAACCCATGAACGGTATGGAATATTTAAGGAACAACACCGTTTTCGATTTCTTTGTAATTTTTTTGTGCTCCTTGTACCGACGTCTTAAGTGAGAGGAAATTCACGCAACAGTTAGCAACATTTCTTTATGTTAACTAGATTCTTTTATATACACAATGATTTCCATAAAATTTACGCGTTGCGAAAAAAAAATTTAATCAAATTCAATGACTTTCGGCTTTGATGTAACCTCGCAGAAAAATTTTTTTTTATTAGTCATTCAGAAGCAGGCTATTACGTTTCTTTTTATTTAAATTATAATAAACCGCCACATTCGCCCACCATCTACCAAAACCACTGAGCTTTGTAATATAAAATAATATTCGGCCCAATAATAAGAGTGAGCTTATGATGATTTTGTTACATGTTGGCCAGAATAATTTTATTAATGCCATCATGAGTTTTGGTATATTGATGCTGAAATGGTAATAAAAGACCAAAATGAAACATGGAGAAATGAAGCGACACAAAATGTAAACCCTCACGGTCGTAAAGACAGTTAGTATATACAGAAATAAACAACTTTCACATGGTCTCTCGGCTAGTGGCGGGAATTTTATTATTTAAAAGAAGAAGGGGAACTAAATGTACACACCAAAATGAATTAAATGTAGATGATAGAAAGACAGAGATAAATGTAGAGCTTTAGAGATAGAGAGAAAGAGGGGTAGACATAGAGAGGAGAGAGAGAGAGAATAAGGGAATGTCAAAGCTAAGAGCGTGTTTGCTTAAAGTACTTGGAGATTAAAACATATCGTGAGCATATAAGCATCGATTTTGGAAGCGTTTTTCTGGGTTCGGTACATAATTGAGCCATCAGTTTCTATGTTGCTGTCTGTTTATTATTGATTCACGTTTCTAAGCCCCTGGGGAAAACTTTGAACATTGTTTAATAGCAAGCACTGGCGTTTATTGGTTTTTAGCCTAAAGCAAGAAAAGTGCTTTTCAGAGGTTTATTGTCTTTCGATGAGGTCAGTTATTATTAGCCGTAAAATGAAATTCAAATTCTTCATGTGGTATATTATATAGGCCTATATAAAGGTTTCCCTTGATAGGCTTAGAGCTAAGAGTAGCTTTCATGTTTTTGGTTGCCAAAGCTGTGGGCTTTTACTAAAATATTCAAGATAAATCATGGGAAAAAGCCGCGACAAAACGGTTGAGATGGTGGATGTCGATAAGATCCATAGAAAAATCTATAATCTTTTGTCAGGTAGCATTTACACTCAGTCACACACAAAGCGTATGTTGAACAGTGACATTCGGGTCACTGGTGCTCTGAACGGTCAAAATCGGTCTACATGACAATACCCACAACAGATAAGGGTGGTTCTAACCATGGTTGGGCCCAGCCAGAAAAGGTTATGTGATATTTTTTTTAATGAAATCCTTTACTATTGTCTTATTCTGTCATATTCATCTTGCTCTAGTTTTCCTTCTTTTTATCATCATCATCATCATCATCATCATCATCATCATCATCACGATCACCATGATCATCTTCTTCTCATTCTTCTTTTTGTTCTTGTTCATCATCGTCTTCTGCTTCTCCCCC
>BMAT01009182.1:91314-127939 GCA_019649035.1 Elysia marginata
CTCTCTGTTTTTTTTCTCCTTTTTCCTGCATTCAATTTTGTTCTGTTTTCTTCTAACCAAAACAAACGAGCACCTTAGCCAAATTTCTATTGTAACATTGTCTACTTTGAAATCCAAACTACATGCTTCTGTAAATAGCTCTTCCGCGATCTACACTATCACAACCACCATCGTTATTGTCATTATCATTAGCCTACCACCTTCATCATCATAATAGAAAAATTATCAATATCATCACCATCATGTTCACCGCTACCACCATAATTCACCAACACTACCATCATCATCATCATCATCATCATCATCATCATCATCATCAACAACAATATTATCCTCCTCCTCCTCCTCCTCCTCCTCCTCATCATCATCATCATCATCATCACCACCACCACCACCATCAACAACAACAATACTCCTAACACTAATGACATCATGCATTTTCTTTACCAACCACCTGATTAGAAAAAAAAACATCAGTGTGTTCGTTTTGTAAAATAAAGATTTCATGATTTCGCTGATTTTGCAACAGTGCACATTAGTATCAGAAATGGTAACCTATCATGCCTGGACCGAATTAGCTTCGCAAACTATCGGCACATATATGTATAATAAAACAGCTGGGCAGCTATTAAAGCTGCGCGTTTGGCCTATGTGTGATATCTTTTACAACCTTTGAATTGGTAGCCCTCATGGTAAAAGTCATTCTATAGGAACAATTATCATTCGAACGTCTTTTTTTGGTTTTAAAGTTGATGCCCAGGAACCAGATTGCACACTGCCTAGAAAAAAAATCCCACCTTCTTACAACTGAAAAAGAATAACAAACAAAATGTTCACACTTTCACTACCGCTGATACCCATCCCTACCATCATTATCACATCTACCGCTACTGCTGCTGCTCTTCCTCCTAGTCCTCCTCCTCCTACCCCAACAACAACAATAACTACCACTACTATTTTTACTACTACTACTACTACTACTACTACTACTACTACTACTGCTGCTGCCACTACTGCAACTACTACTACTACTACTACTACTACCACTACTATTACTACTACTACTTCTACTACTACTTCTACTACTACCAAAGAGTTTGGAGAGCTTGCTACTACTACTACTACTACTACTACTACTACTACTACTACTACTGCTTTTACTTCTACCACCACTACTACTACTGCAACTAGGCCTACTACTACTACTACTTTTACTACTATTATTATCGCTACTACAACATCAACAACTGTTACTACTACTACTACTATTATTACTACCGGTACTGCTACTGCCACTGCTGCTGCTACTACGGCACTAATGTTGCTGCTGGTGCTGTTACAACTACACAGTACAAGGGCTTACTAGTAGGCCTACTACTGTCATCTGCAACAGCTGTTCCTTCTTTAAAACTCTAACCTTTTCCTCAATACTGACTTTCACTACTGCTGTTATTATCTCTGTATTTTTCTTCTTCTGAATCTTTCTGCTAGCGTTAATTATAATATGTCGATAAGGTGGAGAAAAACTTAAAAAGAAAAAATAACAATCGCAATACGTTCATCTCGCATATTAATAGTGTCTCGTTTGAAAGGACTGTGCCAACTGCAATCATTTAACCCACTCTCTTAAGATAAACTTAACCTCGACCCCCACATAGGAGTCTTCAATCCTTGATGAAGTTGATTGCTTCCTCTCGCCTGCACCTCTCCCGTAATCACCCCTTCATTCTATTTCTGTCACTTTTCTCGCTGGTGTATAAGGCGCTTACAGTTCATTCAGGGGCACTCTCACAACCCTCAGGATCGGCGATTGATTTACACAACATCGCTGATTACTAGGCCCTAAAAGAAGAAAGCACAAAACTTCTTCCTTCGGGCTAAGGCAGTGTGGTTTCCTGTTAGGCTTAACTCCCATATAATACAAATCGTCAACGAGTGACTTCATGTTGTAATTCCGGTCAACACAGGCTAGAGAATATTATATACCCTATCTGTATGAAAGAAATAATTATTAGCACTTCTACAGTATGTTTTTTGGAACAAGAACTAGATCTACAGGGGCACTACCACCGCCGCCGCCGCCACCACCACCACCACCATCATCGTCATCATCATCATCATCATCATCATCGTCATTATCACAATTGTTAGCTTTTTACCTGTCGTCAGCATTATTATCTTCACTATCATACTCATTATCATTATCACCAGTATCATAACCAACTTTTTAATCAGTATATTGAAAATCTATCTTATCATTTTTATCATATCCATCAACAAAGATTGCTAGCGGAGGGTTAATATAATTACTACTCATCGGACTTATGACATAGTCACAGGTTCTTAGACTGGGGGCATGCAATTAGAAATAAACTTGTTCTCCTTCTCTTTCACATCTTCTGTCTGTCCGTTTGTCTCTCTTTCTCTCTCTCTCTCTCTCTCTCTCTCTCTCTCTCTCTCTTTCTGTCAGTGTCTGCTTTTTTAAACGGTTATGTTAGTTACTATCTATTTAAGTGAATCATAAAATCGCATTCTAAATAACTGCCAGGTTTTCTTTGCCTTTCAGACACCATGTTTCTGGCCATCACGCTGTGGAGAACCAGAGAACACTGATTATGGTAAGTATTGCATCTTGCCTTTTAAGTTATCACATGTATCTGTGAAATCCAATAGGCGCCTACCTGATAGGAGTGCCTTGCAACTGTTAATTTAAATGCAGTGCTGACAGCCAGTACTAATTTCAGTATTTTAACATCAGAATGACTTTCAAAATACTTGAGTACTGATGTCAAGCCTACAATATTGATATCAGCTATGCCTGGAGAATAGCTTTGATCAGTAAGATAAGAAAGACATTGTTAAGTCTAGGCCTATCTTAGAAGATAGTCCTGTGCAATGTGTAGGACTACCTAGTCATTTTACCAAAATATGAGTTTATACCCAAACGACATACTCCAAACTTTCGTAAAGAACAACTTATAAAAAATTTAGATTTTCAAACACCAAGGAATTAGCAACTAAAGAGAGCAACTTCCTTGCATGCTGGTCTTAGGAATATATATGCTTAATCTTTGTTTTGTATTTGTTTCTGCATTGAGTACCAAAACGCCTTGAAATATACTGAAAATGTGAAATGGGGCTTTAGGGCAATTACGACACTCCTCTAAATAGGGGTAGGGGGTTATAGGGGTCCCATGGTCAATTTTCAGATTTGTTGAAATTATGAAAGTTTATCCTTTTCTCAACACACTGACACCTGATTTTTTTTCCTCAGGCACCTATAAGTAATTTTTTTCATAGTTTTGAAAAAAAAGGCTGTGCCAAAACGCTTAAAAATAGTTATTTAAATAGGAAAAACAAAGCCTTTAGCGCACACTATAAGCTGACGCCCCTATTATAAAGCCTAGCCTGTAGTGTACTTTGGGAACAGTCTACTACTAAGCGTGCAATATCAACACAAACACTGAACAGGGTGAGGGCCATCCAAAATCATAGGAATATTTTTCTATAGCCTTTTTCTTGTTAATCTTAGCCTCTAAAATACCTCTTGTCCTCGTTTTACATTTAAACTTTGTAATACTGACAGCGAGTATACTGTGGGTGCCAACTGGCGAGGTGACAGATCACTGCTTGCTGAACTGCAGGCATGCATGAGACACTTGGTTAGGGTAGACATACACAGCTGCACTGCCTAAAACCTTAGGGTTCCTTTTTTCTCTTCAACTTGGTTGCCTTTTGCGTTTTTTCCAAAATGTCCTTTTTTTTTACACATATCTTTGCATATATCCAAAAATTGTCAAGCAATTCACTTCAAACTTTGCATATGACTTGCCAATGTTCTGTTCTCAGTTTTGTCTGAAGCTTTTTTCAATATTTGTGTTTGTTTTTTGTTTTACAAATGTTTTCAATGAAAAAAATCCTTTTTGGCGCCTTTATCTTTTTATCAAACTCAAAAATTTTATTTAAAAAATATAAAAAAGCAGCTAAGAAAAAATGTTTCAGACAAAATGTTTGAAATGACTGTAACAAATGATTGCATTTTACAAAATGCAAATCCATGATTAAGATTCTGACTTATAGAGGTATAAGGGAGTGTGGCTATTATGCTAGTATAAGACCTTTTTACTTTGTGCAAATGCCTTTGTTGCAAAACTTTCCCTTCAGGTCGTTCCACATGACGCAAATCCCATACAGAAGACTGTAGAGCGTCTCTGAACTAGTAAATATCTGTGATACATATTTACTTTCACATGATGTGTGAATGCGTGAGTGGGGAAAGGATATTATAGGGACATAATTTTTTCAAAGTCTCTGGTCCAGAGATGGTTGGAAGTCTTCCATACTGGATACTTATCATATTAAACAACCTTTATATAGTTTATTCCTCACCTGCATGAATCGCTTGCTTTTCTTTACCTTATTATTTATTTCCAGACTTGAAAAACTGTAAAAGTATTTACTTTTGCAAACAATGTCTGTTTTATTAAAGTACCTGCTATGTCTTTTCTAACAGCTGTGTATTTGTGTAAGAGGACCATGCAAAACAAGCAACGGTTAGAGCTTGCTGACTATGAGGCAGAGAACCTGGCCCGTCTTCAAAAGATGTTCTCTCGAAAGTGGGAGTTTATCTTTATGCAGGCAGAGGCCCAAGCCAAGTAAGTTCACACTTTTAATTACATGTTTTTAAAATCTAGCTTATTTCAAAGTCATTGAAGTTTTCTGCTCTATGTCCCTTTTAGAGGCTTCCTCATAAAGTAGGCCTCAATAATTTAAAGGTCACTTCTGCAGAATTCCAGTGTTTTATTAATGGTACCTGTTGCTTTTATAATTAAATGCAAATAAATCAGGTTAAATGTACCTTGATAACTTGGGTAATCTAACACGCCACTGGCTTTCCAGGATAGTTTTATAAAAAATATATAAGCACATCTCAGTTTTCTCATAACCACTCTAACTATCTAAGAACTATGGCCAAGGAGACTAATCAATACTTATTTTCAAAGCTAAGTCTGTTTTGTCGTGTAATACTGTATCACCTATAGTACATGCTAGTGCCTATCCTTATGAGTAAATTTGCTCTTCAATAGCACAAACTTGGTTTTATGTATTGCATATCTAGTCACAAAATCTGTATTTTGTCCTGGTTAACTATGGTTGCAATCAATCAAAACTTAATAATAAGCACATTAACTAGGTACACTACCAATAGAACCAATACTGATATGTCTTGTAGCCACAAAAACTTTTTTTCTGTTTTTTTTTTATGAAGAGTGGACAAGAAAAGAGATAAGCTTGAGAGAAAAGTCCTTGATAGCCAAGAGCGAGCTTTTTGGGATGTTCATCGACCTGTGGTGAGCTATTGTCTGTATTGTTTGCTATTAGCTTATTAACCAGTTGTAAGCATGATATGTGTGTTCTTTTATCTTGCAAAAACATTTTTGTGCTGATTATAATTCAAACTTATGTTTTGAGATGAATAAAAAGCACAAGCAGAATTCAATTGCACATAAAATGGTTTGAAAAATGAAAAAAAAAAAGTTCATGGAATAAAAACAATGTCAATGCCATGCTGGCACCATTGCCAGTCTTTTTCTTTTTTTTTAAATTATTTGTGAATCTTGTGAATACAGTTTTGCAAGATATTAAACTACACAATAAAATTGCATAATAATAGATTTTAAATTGCCAATCCAGTAAATCATATGTTCAGCCTCAAATCCAGCAGCAAAATCTGCCAGGCTTTTGTTAATAAAAAAAATGTACAGAAATAAACTTAATCCTTGTGATCTATCAAGGTCTCTATCTGTCTCTTTCTCTCTTTAAAATAGCCTGGTTGTGTGAATACAACTGAAGTGGATATAAAGAAGGCATGTAGAATGAATCGCCATTCTAAAATGAGCCGGGTGAGTAAATCCTGTGTTTTGAGTTGTTAAATAATAGTTATGATAATGATGCATATATTTTATAGTATTATACGAGGGTGGATCAATATGTTTTGAGAGTTGCTCTGTATTTTCTAAACTGTTAATGATATGTACATGAAAATTTCACAGTCCTTTCAAAATACTCTCCATAATCCTCAATGCAACGTTTCAGCCTGATCTACGACTTCCGGAACAAACCTTGGTAGTTTTCTTCCGGTATGGTCCGCAGCTCTGAATTCACTGCTTTTGTGAGGTCTTGAATGTGGCCAAACTTCTGTCCAGCTAGCCTGTCCTTCAGAATTGGAAACAACCAGAAGTCACATGGTGCCAAGTCGGGACTGTCGACAGGATGAGGCAAGACTTGAATTCCTAGCTCCCGCAGGGACTGAGTTGTGGCATTTGTTTTATGGGGACCTGCATTGTCATGAAGAAGCAAGGTCCTGGAGGTGCTAACCTTTGGTCGCTGCTCCCTGATTGCTGGTTTCATCTGGGAAAGCACATTCTGGATGTAATGTGTGGCAGTCATTGTAGTGTCTTGAGGCAAAGTGTCAACTACAAGTGGGCCACTGTTATTGAAGAATACCCAAAAACATTCTTTTTTGGCTTTGAAATCCTGGACGCAACACGACAGGTTTGTCTCTCCCATCTTCCCACATGTGATTGAGGCGTTTCAGTGGGATTATAAAGAAGGGGAACCAAGCTTCATTACCTGCGACGATGTCGAAAAGCCTTTTAGGGCCATGCGCTAAAACATATTCAGCAATTCCTTTGCACAACAAACCCTCTCTCTCTTTTGATCAACCTTTAACAAATGGGGTATCCATCAGGCACACACCTTTTTTATTTGGAGATGTTCAGTAACAATGAAATGAACTGTACCATACGAAAGTTCGTTGGTATCGCTTAATTCTCACACAGAGATAAAGGGATCTTCATCAATGCCCTTCTTGATAAAAGCAATAGTCTGCTCATTCATACATGATTTTGGTCGCCCAGGACGAGGGCAATCGGAAAGTGATTCTTTACCTTCATTGAATTTCTTTACCCAAAGCAGTTTCATAAGAACAGGCGCAGTCCCCACAGACAGTCTGCAAAGTTTCATGGATCAGCTTTGCGGATTCACCGAGTTTACAGCGCATGAAAATGTAGAATCGCATGTTTTCCTTAATGAACTCCATCTTGATCGCTGCAGAGCTATTCACCACATGTTTTCATGACGTCATAAAATGGATAATGACGATGTCACATGGAATATTTTCATTTGGTTCGAGAGTACACAAGCTGATGATCATATGACATGACTACCAAAGGTCGCGCATTTACAAACAGGAAGGTCACTCTCATTACTTAATGATCCACCCTTGTATATCATGGTACAGTAATACAATAATTGCTCTTCAACTGTACAAGTAGAAAGATCTACTTTGTTTTAATCATACTCACTTTAAAATAGATCAGTGCAACCTTGTGCTCTAACTTGTATATTTTTTTCTTTACTGTGTTGGCTAAGTCTTGCACAAATCATAAATTACCATAACTGAGCCTTGGACTTCAAGGTATGACGAAATTCAACTAACATGTAAGAAAAAGTGAAGGAATATGTTAACAAGTAATATTGAAATACAACTTGAAAGTACCATAAGATGACTTTAAAAAAATGTTTTTCATGAATCAATTGAAAGTCTTTGCAGTATTTTCTCAAGTTGTTATCTTGTTTACAGCCAAATTATGCTGTGCCAGGCGGCAGAATAAGCCCCAGTGTGTCCGAGGCAGACTTGCACACGCCTGCAGACACTATAAGGCATGAGGTGAGTCAATCCAGCAGTCGTCTAACTTACAGTTGTTTGTATGTGGGCCTTTCAATAATGCCTTCTTAGTTTTAGCACCTTAACTTTTTATTTTGTCTCCTTAAAATATAATGGAACTGAAATTGTTTCCTATAATAATTGAAACATAAGAGAGAAAGAGATGATTTGAACTTTGGCTTTTTCTTTATGTTGGAATAAGGATCAAAACAGAGAGGAACATAGTTGAGCAATTTCCATAAAAAGGAAGTGGATCAGGATGAAACTGTTAAGTGTATAAAAATTACTTAAAAGCAGTGGCATCTCTTTGATCTGCTCTACAGCATTGTATATTGACAGTAGGTTATATTCCTTTGTACATTTCTGACAAACGTGTTGGCTATTGTTTTAAAAAAGGGAGTGGGTACGTAGGGGGAGTTGTCTCTACCTATCACTTGTTTTACGTAGGGACACAAGAGGAAAACTTCATCAATTTCAAGATTGTGCTACTTTTGCTAACCAATCAAAATCGGTGCTATTTTTAAGTATTTGAGGTCTTTGTTGAGCTCGAAAACGTCAGTTTGAATGTCCCAGAGGAGTTAAAAATCTTTAGAAGGCAAACTTTTAAGAACTTTGCGGATTTCCAATCATCAGTTGACAAACCCCAGAGTTGGTGCAAGGTTGAGCTTTTCAAGAGACAACATATACTTTTAGAGTGTGGTCTCTGAGCAACAGACTTTAATCCCCTAAAATTCTTGCAGTTTGATTTAAAGTTCGACATGTCACAACGCAGCCTATAGATTTAAGTGGTAAGGCTATTTCATGCTATCTCTAAGAAATTCGATTTGCATAAATATGTAACTTAAAGAGCTGTTTTTCTGTGCTTTAATGAAATTGGTAGGTCTAGCACATAGTCTCGAGGTAGGCGACCTTAAATGAGAATTGCTCTTATAGACCTCTAGATATGTTTTGTTTTATTGTTGTTTTTTTTTTGTTTATATATTATTTATGTTCTACTTCATAATTCAAATAGTTTTAATTTTGGTTTTCTAGGTGCCCATTTTCTCTTTACCCACCCAGCTCTCCGCCTGAGTCACTGTTTTCTTTACACTGATAATATTTTTCCAAGGAAACTTTTATATGCATTGAATTGTTTTTTTATATCTTTATTATTTATGAGTTCAACAGGACCTACTAGGTTGGTTGATTTTAATACAAATCATTATATCTCACTCAGTACAAATATCTGTTCATTTTTTTTCCAGATCGATGCTCTACGAAGAAAATTAGAAAAACGACGGGTAAAAATATCCAAAGTTGTAGAATGGTAAGTGGACAAAATGTTTCACAAGGTGGTTTTAAAGATAGTTATTTTTGGGTTTGCAGTTACAAGAGTCATTGTTCCATTTGTCACAAAAAAATACTTCTTTTTGGTCAACCGACATGGATATTGCATCTCAGGTCCTACTGCTAAACTGTTCTTTTTTCATAGTCAACCTTTGTTCTTGTGCTTTATGCATTTCAAGCTAATCTTCTATGTATTGTTCCTCACATTCTTTCCAGTTTTCCTCCCCATCAGAGTCTTGCCGCTTTTGCTTCCTTTTTTTGTTTTTGAAGATGTTCATGGCGTTTGATGTGGCTAAAATATTTGAGTTTTAGTCTTTCAAGATTTATAGAAGAGTTGGTTCTCTCATGCCAATTCTTAGCCACTAGTAGAAATTTGGAAATTTCCAGTACCCACTGTCGTATTAAAAGATGCAAAAAATATTGTAAAATTCAATGTTTTCAGGATTCCATCTTTTAAGACATAGGACATACTAAGCACATCTTGCTATTCTTAAAATGTTGAAAAAAATACCAAAATAGGCATACCTTAAAACTTAAAGACAAGTGCGTGATGATTGTAGTAATTAAATTTTTATGTGTTTACATTTGAAGGCTACTGTGGTATATGTGTTGCTGCAGTCATTACATTCTGGCAGACCACTTTAGTTTATATATATTTATATGCTGAGGGTATAACAAGAAATACTAATATATAAGCATAAGCTTAATGTGGAGGTGAAAGAAGACATAATTCCTTATCTGAAAATTTACTCTCCCAAATTGCCTTACAGTTACATCATCATATCCTAAGCACTGTAATCAAATAAGATCCTTTTAATGGCAGTCCCTGAAACACCCACAATACCTAAAAGTACCTCCAGGTTTGTTGCATTCATTTGTCTTTTTTCTATGGTGAGCTTTTTCCTCCACCTTAGTGGAGAGGCGCTTGTCTCCTTTCCTTAGAAAACAGTAGACCCCAGATCTCCAGGCTGAATAATCTGCAGCAAGGCATTCACATTGGTTGATGTCCACGCTGCATGCTATTATGTCCTAACACAGACATTGGTGAAGCTCCGGAGTGGTTATCGAAAAAAAAATGTTCTGGATTTTAGTAATTTATAACAAAGTAAATCTTTTTGAAGTTTTCCACAGCCAGGAATAGCGCATGGCCAAGCCATTCAATCCTGTGTATGTGGGTTACCAGACTAACAAAACTGGTGTGAGACAGAAATTTCTTAGTAGTTATACTACCTCTCCAGGACATGCCAAGAATACAGCACAAGTAGCATATATGTAATGCTTTCAGATGATTCTCCTGCTTGCATTCTAGGCCCCCTATTCCGCCATCTTGGTGTTTTCTGATAGCTTTGGATTTCATATGGGGCATTCATTAAAATTTTCTCATTGATGAAGGCTTGAACAAACAATGCCAAATATGTAGACATTTAGTTGACATGTCTGGTTTTTCTTGTTGTTGTTGGTTTTTTTTATTCTCATGCCAATAAATCTTGGTTTCTTTTGCCAATTTTCAGTTACATAGCTTACTACCAGCAATATGCAGAATTTGATGCCTTTATAACTAGTCCAGACACTTCCAACCCTTGGATCTCAGACAGCACTGAGTTTTGGGAACAAGAAAAGACAATGTAAGTAAAGCTTTTAAATTTTTGTGTGATAATGCTTGCCAGGGAAGACTGCTTAGGGAGGAGGGGAGGGGGGGCTATTGTTAAAGTAATCTGACAGATTATTAAGAGGCAACCTTAATGTGATGATGGTTATATTTAAAAAACAGCTTATGCTGAAAGTCAACATTTTATTTTATGTAGTTTTCAGTAGGCCTATGTTTAAGTCTTTTAAAATAAATTTAAACACAACCTTTTAAAAGATCTGTGATCATTGAATAGTACACGGTACTTCTAGTGTTTTCAAATCAGAATACAAATTTACATTGATGTTCTTGATCTTATCCGCATTTAAATACGATACAGATGTTTCACCTATGTAATGTGCAGATCGGCATGTTTTTTGTTTTTGAAATTCAATTATTACTAGACCTTGATGTAAAGTGCCTGGAGCTCTTATTATTAGTGTAATTATAAGCTCTGTACGAACATTGTAAAATGAACTATGGTTAGACCAACAGATAGCTCAAAATTCATGGCTAGAGGCCAAAGGGAAAAAACAAATCTTAATGAAGTTGTTTTACAAACCCGTGTTACAAACCCTGTCAAAATGTTGATAGATTAGAGGGTCAAGACTGAAGTCTAAATTTAGTTTAATATCTATGGGTAGATTAGATGTAAATACTTTCTAGATATAGCTTCATTTTCATTTATGTGTATAAGATGACTTACAGTTCCCTTTCCCTGTGTCATTTATGAGTTCCAGAATTCTGCATATCAAAGCATAAGCTTTTATGTTCCATTTTGTTGTACTTAAAGTTAAACATAAAACCTTTTGTAACCGAAGGCTACTTTGACGTCATAGAACAAGAGTTTCCAAGTAAAGGTCACAAAAAAGTTTGCAAGTTTTATTGGTTAGCGATACACTTGTTGGAACACATTACAAAAAAAAAACTTGCTTTGTTGAACACACCATCTAGCTTTTACAATGGCTTGCATTCAAATCTAGGTCTACATGTTGACGCTAAAGGGGAATGAGAATAGAGCGCAAAATTATCATTCATGACGCAACCAAGTGGCTTCAAATAAGCTGTCAAAACTAACCATAGTTTGTGCCCTAATCTCATTTCCTTCTCATATTTTAAATGCTAACAAGGAGCTCTCTCATACCTCAATGGTTTTGATATAAATTTACCTATTGGTAAGGAACTGCGTATGAAAAATTGTCTAAGAGTATTTTATTGAAGCTGCGTAATAATTTTTTTTATTCTTATCATGCCACACAATGTGGTGTGCAATCTGCGAGAGGAAAGGCGGAAGAGATTTCTTTCCCGAGCTGTGACGTAGATTTAGGTCAAAACTATTGAGTAAACAAATAAGCCCTTATAATTTTTAGAGGCTGGTGTCTTTAAAACATATCTTTTTGAAGCTCTGGGTTATCTTGCATCCAAGGAAAAGGTACTGATTGTTTAGTCTTTAGCTCCTTCATAGTAAGATTATGCCAAAGAGATAGCTGCATTTAAAATTTTGTAGTGAAGAAGATAACTAACTTTGTATTTTGTAAAAAAGAATATTGATTTTATGTAGAGACCTTTGATTTGGATCATTTTAACATGTAGCTGTTTATAAAGGTTTTGCAAGTTCTGATGCAGGAGCATAGTATTTTATATAAATTACTCGTTCAAAAAGATGGAGAAGATTGGAAAAATTGTGAAGAAAGTAGGCTCATTGCTTGGAGATACAGAAGATATTGAAAGAAGGAAACAATTATCCAACCTCGCCCTGCAAAAGCTGGCAAGCATCTGGATAAGAAACGACAAGGTGAAACAAGTAACAAGACTAAACCTATACCGAGCACTCGTGAAGTCAATACTTCTGTATAACTGCGGCACATGGTCTCTGACAAAGCAAGAAGAACACAAATTAAACACTCTCCACCGCAGGCGAATAAGAACAATCCTCAATATCAAATATCCCAGAGTTATCAAAAACTATGCTTTCTATCAGAAACCAGGTGAAACTCCCATATCTTTAACCATTCTCGAAGCGCGATGGCGACTTTTCGGTCACCCAACGTTGCAAAGACTAAATACTTCAAGACGGAGGGAAGCAAACAACAAGGCCGACCAAAAACATTGATTGTGACTACACTACGACGAGACCTCAAAAGTCACAACAACAATCACTGGCCAACTAGATTACATTCAATTAAAGACCTTGACCACCTTCGCGATATAGCACAGAACAGATCCGACTGAAAGCACCTGACGACAGCAATATACGGATCAGCCCAGGCAGAGACGTCAGTCAACGTTGCAGCGGACGGGCATTAACTAACTAACTGACTAACTCTCAATATGCACAAAGTATTGCATTACTATTTTATAAGCCCTATATGGGATAAGGTTCTCCTTTGTACAAAAAAAAATATAGATTCAAATTTTACCCCTTAATTCTTATCTCCTTTCAGAAGATGCAGCCTTTAAAACGATTTCAATTTCCTTTCATACCATTTTGCAATATTGAGATACTGTTTATGAATGCAATGTTTAAGTATATAAATGCCTAAGATATGACATTGGGGCTGTTGACTTCTTATGATGTGCTTGCAAGACAAAGCATCTTTTTAAAATATCAGCAACCACAATGTAAAAATCTTTTATCTTACTTAAAATAAACTTGTAAGCATATTAAAATCTTATTTCATATTTACTCAGCTTTAGTTTTCAGTAATTTCTTCGAAAATTATGAAATATCGTCTCTAAAGTAGACACTTATTTCTTTAACCCCTTCGTGACATATAACGTACGTTGTACGTCCCATTTGTCGTGCCAAGATGCAGACAAGACGTATGATGTACGTCCTCAAATCAGCCGGTTTTGCTATTTCCTATGACGCTTAGTCGTACAATATATGTTGTGTTCTGCACTGCGTAAGAGGTATATTTAACGCAGAGTTATTTGAAATCCGATAATATAGATAGAGTTCAGCAATGTTAAAAATATACAAACAATCCCTACTATAACTAAAAACTGTCACGTCATGGCGATTGACAGAACCTAGGTCACGAAGGGGTTAAAGTAAATTGAGATTTGTTTTGTTTTGTTCTGTTTTGCAGGAACCCAAGAGAAATTCCACAGCGTAGAGTCAAACGATGGGCCTTTAGTATAGAAGAACTTCTATCAGATCCAGCTGGTCGTGATCAATTTAGCAAATTTCTTGACAAGGAGTTTAGTGGAGAAAATCTCAAGTAAGAAACGATTTTAGTGTAACATGGAAGTATTTAAATTAAAAAATGCAGTCTTAGAGTTTTCCTCACTATTATTTTTTTTTAAAGAAAGGATTATTATTATTTGCCTTGTTAAATTTTTGTAATGTTTTTAACCACTTGACTGCTCTGTGTACGTACACCGTATGTGCTACTGCCCCAAGGATCTAATGCGCTGTGAATGTAGGCCCACACTGTATGACTATACTTTTCTACGAAGAATACTCAGCACCCAAGTTTACTTCAAGTACACACACGCAAACACACAATGTCGTGCGCCTGGGCTGTGTAGGCCTAGTCAAGGCCAACTGACTACATCTGCCGTGGCGAGCGCTTTGGTTTTGCTACACAGTTGCTGATTCTAGATCTAGATCTAATCAACGATGGATTTACCAAGAGGATAATCAAGACTTAGAGCAAAATTAGTGAAATGACCCCTGCCTCCTTGCTTCCTTAGAAATTTTCTCAGCACACAGGTGCGCAATTTGTGTAGCAGTGAAGAGGTTAATTATTCTCAACCACACCAACATCATAAAAGGCAGTAACAAACACTTTGTACTACAAAAACTCCAAAATTGATTCCATTTTACTTATATGGGGTCCTTAGTTTAAACAGTAAAACAAGACGCATAATTTTGCTGACTGTTTTTAGGAACATCGTCTAATGCTCAGTCTATTTTTTTTATAATTAGTGCTCACTGAAAAAAGCTGTATGTACATTATTAAAAGTTGGTGTTCTCAATTTTTCTCACAGATTTTGGTTAGCCTGCCAAGAGCTCAAAGGTTTGGCCATGCGTGAGGTGAACAAAAAAGTGCATGAAATTTTCAGGTATTGGAATGTTATATTCAAAATAAATGTGGAGCTATCATTCTAAAAAAACTGAATACAACTTTCATTTTAAAAACCATTGACCATTTTTGTTTTCAATGAGATTCAGGTTTTTTATAGAAAGAAACACGTTTTAAACATTCTTTTAGATGGTCTTATAAGTGGACATTGAACAAAGACTTGGCACATTTTCCTAAGATAAATACTTCTTTGTGCAGTTCATTGGTTGATAGTCTATGGTTCATGACAAACCGTAGATGATGATTTCTATTGTGAACACGTAGGTTTACAGTGACAGTGAATAATAGCAGTATAATCTATCATAAAACGAAAAAATAACACATAACCATACAGATAGGATGAAAAACATCACTTTTTAAATTATGTCAACAATTTATTAGTAAAAATTTGAGAATTCAAAAACGTCTATTTTCTTGAACCTGCTTGCAGTGCATTTCGGCTCATTTTGTGCGAGAGCTACTCATATTATTATGTGCATAATATGATTTTAGCTTATTTTTTCAAACTCCATGCACTGAGAGAATGTATAATAACTTATTGCTTTATGTAGCCTAAACACCCTTCAGAACCGGTATATTTATAAGCATAAGCACTACCAATAGTTAAGACTTAACTCATTCCCTACGTAATTTTGTTCTCATTTTGACATAATTTTTTTACAGTCTAGCCATTTCACTCGACAGTGGTGTTAAAAAATCAACTATTGTTCCATGTATTTTGATAAAACATGTCATGTTGCATATCAAACTGAAGGAAATTGGATGGAAATTCAGAATAACATATTATTTGTGGATATTGAGTGTGTTTTATATGATAGGATTTATGTAAGAAATCCTAAATAACAAAAAAATAGATCTACTTTCAGGTCTAGATTCTGCATCTTTATCTAGTTCTAGATTAAAATCGGACTCTTCATCTAAGCTAAACTCACCCTCACTACTGTTATCTAGGATATTTTGTAGAAAATTCCTAGCCTTGATGGTAGTAAACCTTCTGGATCTAGTTATCTCATCTAACTGTTTGGGGCAATGCCAACTCTATAGATCTAGATTGTATAAAAACTGCAAATAAAAAGACCAAAACACCTAAAAAACCGATGAAAACTAATCTAGATGCCTGCTAAATTATAAACAAACAAAAACGAAACTAAAACGAACTATGCCAGATTTTTCAGCATCTTTAAGTAGTCCTAATAGCCAAAGATATTTTGGCGTCTAATATTAGACTTTTCGTGGTCTGACGAAAATCTGATCGTCTAATATTAGACGCTTCGGAGGGAACCAGTTAAAACATTCGATTGAAATTTAGATCGTTAAAGTATGTACTCTTAAAACAGGTTTGTTCCTAACAATGAAGGTGAGTTGATTGTTAAAGAAACCAAATGAGTTACTTGTAATGTTATCAAAACCAAATAAAATATTGTGAATGCTAAGGTTGTTGCAAATGATCATTTTCAAAATATAATAAATAGCCAATTGATGACTATGGTTCATCATTATCATCTGGTGTCTACCTCTGCGAAGAGATTGGACGTCGTAAATCTCTATCTTTATCTTTCCAACACTGCCTCAGCAGCCTCACCCATTCCTATGCCGATCATGTCCATTTTGTCAGTGTCCTCTGCCTCTCAAACAGATTACCCTTCCATCGAATATGAGTTTCTGGAGACAATCATATCTTCTTGTTTGAGATTCATCATTTTCAAGATATTCCAAGGATGCATGTTTTCCGATTTTTGCAGGAATTCCGATTTTTTTAGCAGTTTTCCTGAACCAAAACAGCAGGAAAATTTGAAAAAGTTACAACTACAATTTTTAAAAAATCTCTTCCCTTTAAGATTTAAAGAAATTAAAAAAACTTCTTTTGAGTTGTACAGCTGTGTAGGCCCTAGTACAGAGTAATATCTTTCTTTTTTTGTTAATCTATCAAAGATTCTATAGGGGCAGTTACTGGTCATCAATGCCAGGTAGAGCGCTTTATAGAGGTGTTAAAATTTTCCTGCTTTTTTGTGCATAAGATACTTGCATCCCTGATATTCTTATTGGACATTTTGTCTTTCCATGATATATCTGAGTATTCTTCGGTATGCTCACATTTCAAATGCCTCTATTTTCCTTTCAGTTTGCTCTGCCAGTGTCCAGGTGTTACAACCATATTTGGTTAAGGATATGATAAAATTTATCTTGAGATTACAAATCTGTTGACACGCTGCTTAGTTATCCCCAAGCTCTCATGGTCTCTTTTTCAGTGAATTCCTGGCTCCAGGAGCTCACAACCCGGTCAATGTGGACTGTCAGATCATGGAACTGGTGCGGCGGCGTATGGAGATGAGGGGAGACAATGCTCCAACTCGCTTTGTCTTTGATGAGGCTCAGGTTGGTTACATCTCTTGGTGCCAATTACTTTCTAATTCTTTGTAATCAACTTTTTCTATTTAAAAAACTTTACAAACTTAATAGTTTAAGTTGCTTTCCTCCTTAACGCAGCTATACATGCAAAAAGTTAAGAAATAAGATTTAATATAAAAGAAAATGACAAAATAATGCAAACAACTTTGTCCCCAACTAGGCCTATGTTTTTTAAACAATCTTTAATAACTTATTTGTATGGGGTGACATGATTATCAATTTTAAGTGTTATCCTTCTAAAAACTTCTGGGTATTCTTGGAATTTGAGTTATGTTGGTGTATATAAGATCGTTTGTGTTATCTTGTTTATGAGTTTAATTTGTCTATACTTAACAACAATGTAATTAATCACTTCTTTAACTTTAAAATGAGATAAAATTATACTTGCTCACAAGAGCCAACATTTTCTTTATCTTCAGAGTTCATGTCATATTAAGGTACAAGATAATTAAGATGTCTGAGACTTAAAAGTTTAACCATTATAAGATGTCCCTTTCCTACAAACAAGTTAAGTACACTGAGTGTAAATTTTGTTTTTGGACAGGACATATTGAAACGGTCAGCATTGTTGTTGAAGTACTTACCATACTTTCAGAGTGTGACTTTACCATATTGTTTTGAGTTTTTTCAAGAAAAGCAAAGTTTTGTTGAAAAAACATTCTTAAATACTTACTTTAAGGAAATTACAACTAGCAAATACAATTCTTTTAAAATGAGGTAACGTTCTACTGTATAGCTTTTTATGCAGAACAAGATTTCTAGTGCGGAAAAAGTTAAGAAAAATTAAAATATAAATTTCATAAAAATTTAAGCCGTGAAAAATATTTCAACTCACTATTTCCAGTACAAGATATCTAAGAAACTAACAATTTTTATTTATTCCTCTATTTTACATAGAAGGTGCTTTCTCAATTTCCTCTTTTTTCTGACTCCTAACACTTATAAAAACTGTTTTTATTTAAAGTATGTGACTCGGGTATTTATTGTAATAGTACAATGTTTCTACTGCCATATTGTTATGCTGTACTTCTTGATGTTTTTCTGTGTACTATTGTGTGTTTTTTTCTTGGAATAGAAAATGTATCTGATGCTGCAAAATGTGAAATGATGTAGTCTGGGTGAAAAAAGTACACTTCTTGCGCCCGGGGTAAATGAGTCAAATGTCGCAATTTTCACCTTCAAAGGCATTGCTCATTTGTGCAGATCATTTTCTGAGCTTCCAAACATAAAAACATTTATAACATTTTTAATATTTCAAGGCGAGATATTAAAATTTTTTTATTTTGAAATTCAGAGAAAAAAGGAGAAATATACCTTTAAATGGTGTTTTCTCAAAAAAGAAATTTTTGACTTCTAACTTATTCACTCAGGACACGAGATATATGTCAATTCTTTTTTCTCTATGGTAAAATGCAAGTAACATTCGTGGATTCTGAAAAAAAAACTTAGAGCACCATAAAAATAATAATAGTAATAAATATCATCCTAGTGATATATTGAGTTTCTTGCATTAAGAGCACTTGCCACTGCTTTAGCCGTGCTATTTGCCCAACCCGGGTTATGTAAAGTCCAGTGTTAAGGATATAGAAAGAAGCTTGAAATCAGTATAAGGAGGCTTGTAAAAATCCACTTCTGAGTTAAAAGTCCCCTTAACATTGTAAGAGTAAAATTTAGCTTCTATGTGTATGTGTCTCAGTTGGATTGGAACTTATACTTAGTCTGCATATCATTATTAACCTTCATTTTAAATTAGAAAAAAGGTGGTAAGTTTTTGTGTTATCAGTAAATTTTGTTGCATCTTTTTATATGGGTAAAGCATGGTAACAAAGAGCTTAGGACTTTTTCTAAAATTTGCTGAATCATACACCTGTTATTTGTGCTGTTTATCTGAAAAAGTTAAAGATTTTAAATGGTTCAACCCAAGCATCATTATGTGTGAGCAAGGCATTCTATACCTCTCATTGAAAGTTCTGTTTTTTCTCTTGATCACACGTGGACATTTAATACCAAAAAATCACTCTTACAAACTTGACAACTTATCTGTTAAATTGAACTTTCTTTGAATATTTAAGGAACCTTTCTTTTTAAGTCACACTGCATCATTATGTAGACAAGATTTTTCATTGTACGCTACAAAGCTATGAATGTCATTTAAATTTCAATTTAATGAAATACTATTTGATTTACTGGCTCTTTTTTAACCAAGTTGTAAGAAATTCACTATTTTGCACTAATACCTGGTCCACACGTTCAGTCTCAAAAAACTGGGTTTAACGAAAAAATTCATGATGTTGTCTTAAATCGAAAGGGAACAAATCGTTGCCTTAGTTAACATCTGTAATATCTTCATTTTTCTAAAATCGAAAATGTAGTTTACACCAATTCTATAGAAGTAATATTGATGATTTGTGATATAAATTTTAGACTAATAGGAGGAGCAGAAGTGGTAGTTTCCCTGTATAGAATTATTGCATCTACGTTTTGATAAATTTTTTTTTTCGTATGTCCAAAACAACCAGAAAATAAATATATGAAGGTCGGTCTCCCAAATTCATAACATTAGTATTTTTTCTATCTTCAACAAAATAGCGCAAGAGCAATTTGCATTGAGATCATAAAAAGATGGTTGTTGTACATATAAAGTATTATCCATTACATTGCCACAAAGTCTGAGGTTTTCCAAAATTTTATTGTTTAAATGGAGATATGTAAATTGACTATAAGCGCCATACCGCATTGCATTTTGGAGATACAACACTTATACATTGGCAAGAATGCTTATAAGGACACCCAACATTTTTAAACTCATGCATTTCTCATGAAAACGAGTGAAAACATCAACATTATCTTTTTCTGTTCTTATCTCATTAATTTGAATGAACATAAAATTGTAAAAAAATTTTTACAATTATTATAAGTGTTTATATACAGTATCACTTGATATAGGTTTTTTGATTATATATGTTCCAAAACAAAGTGATAAAAACTTTAAAGTTGGTTTTCTCAAAGCTATGTTTTATGGAGATACAAAATGTAAACTGAGGCAAATAAATGTCAAAGCAAATTGTCATTGTAATTTTTAAATACCGCAGACAAAACTAAAGGTTTCTTAGATACTTTTGCATTACCAAAAATAACTTTAAAATTTTATTAATTCTCATAACTCAAAGCTTTGCCTATTACTTACCTTCTCTGGTTGGAAAAATTGACCTTGTAAATATCCCTGTTGATTACAAGTGTTGTGATAATCTTTACACTATGAAGCACAGCTCACCTTCTTATCTTCCAGGATCACATATTCAAATTGATGAAAAGTGATAGCTACAGCAGATACCTGCGCTCAGACCAGTACAAGGAATTTTTGTGTGGGACCAGAAAGAAAGTGAGGCATCTACCAGTCATACAGTCTGACTGGGCGGCTAGCATTTTCAAACACTAGTTGTTCAATATGTTGTTGAGTGGCCTAGATGGTGATCGCACTTGAGCTTTGTGTGTGTGTCTCTATTATTTCCATCTTTTCATGCACATCAACAGTGACCATCATTGCTTCATTACTTACCGCATTAGTCTTTCCAATTTGTTTTTATTTTATTACTTTTTTTTTATTTTGGCTTCTTGTTTTTTTTAACTTGTATTTATTTATTATGAATTGATCTCCTTGTTTAACAAAAGAAAGTTTTTGTTGTATGTTTGGTTGACTCACCATGAAGTTACTGCTTAAACTAGAAGTAGATATTTTTACCATCTTGTAACCCCTCTAAATGGCAAAAAATGTTACCACTCATGTTGTATCATGTTACCACATCTTTTCATAACATGCTATTTGCCATTGGTTTTTTCAGCTTTGCGTTCCCCTTCATATTTTTATTTATTGTGGTGATCAGTTGTCTGCTATACTAAAAGGAAAAAAAATCTTCTCTCTGTAGCTCCAATGCAAGTTTTCTAAAGCAGCTGAAGAGCAATATTTTGCTTACAAATTCAAGCTAAGGGCTTATGAGATTTTAACTTACAAAAGCTAAAATAAATTCCACCAACGGAAAGACATTTCCAAATTTTTTAAAAGACTCTGAAAATACAGTGACAGGGGAAGATTTCAAAAGCTCTGTGATTCTCTTTACAAAGAAAGGCTGTTTTTAACCACAATATGATTGATGCTATATCATCAATTTAAATTTAAAGCCTTTACAAAAACATCTTTTTGCCTTAGACTAAAGTATTGATTTTACAATCTAATTCTCTTGTAGAAATTCCCAAATTTATTATATATGCTACATAAAAAAAACTCCAATCAAATGATATCATATACTGATTAAACTGATCACAGATTTAGTTAAGAATTGATGGACTTTATCATACAATCGATTAGGTCTATTGACAAAACTAAATACAATTTTTTATCTAATTTTGTTTTTTTTATTTTCCCCATTTTCTCTTGCATTTAACTTATAATAATGTATATGTTTATACTCTAACTTATAAGCAAAAAGAGGACTTATTACGTTTGATAGTTATAAATATATGCTGCCGTTTTTTAACTTATTTGAGAAAAATATAAAGATAATAGTATTAATATAGTCTCTTACCTTTTTGTGTAATTTCCAGCCTTTTAAGCATGATTTTATAGAACCCTGTTTCTTTTAGATTTTCATTCATAACTAACATGTCTTTTCTGTAGGCCTATTATTGTGGATAAAATGAAAAATAAGTTCAAATTTTAGTTCTATATGCTTGCTTTATTAATTGTGCATGTAACGAGAGTGAAAAAAGTGAAACAAAAATTGGCCTTTTGCTTGTACGTAAAAGAGCAGTTAAATTTGAAATCAGACTTAACCAGCTGAGGTAAAGTTAATCTTAGTGCTTATCATTAAAAATACAACTAAAAGGGGTAGTTCATACTATATCAAAAATGGTTTTTATTCTTTTGTCCCTGTTTGTAACTTGTGAATTATCATTTGGACAATCATGCACCCATGCTCGGTTGTTACTCCTGGATGTTTGTTTTGATGACAATGGTATTTTCTCTTTTTCATTTCGATAACTTTTTAATGAGTGTATCTTTGCCATTAATATTGCATCTGATAAGCTTGAAATACCCAGTGTAACTATATTATTAGATGTTGATAACGTTTTGCTGCAAACAAGTAATGGAAACAAGGACAAAGCTAGAACAAAAATTATTTGATTTCAGCTCACAGTGTGCCATGGCTCACTGTGCTAATAGAAGAATGAATGAATCTCAATAATTCATAGAGTACATTTAAACTTAATAGATTGAATTAGCGGTTGTAGCATCTGTATCAATTCTCCCATCCTCATAATCGCTTACCTTGACTGTTCATTGTTTATTCTAATCTAAAATTCTTTTGCCTGAGTGTTTTTCATAAAAAGATATGGACAGTTGTTTTTTTTTAACAAGAGAATAAGGTAAAACAAAATTTTTCCTTCAGAGATTCCAACCTTGATCATGAATGATAACAATTTCAAGAAGCATGTAAATTTTATACACAGGTGATTGATATATGGAGCATGAGCATGGAAAGCCTGTGCAGCAAAGTACTAAAAAGAATTCAAACAAACAAACTTGTACTATTCCAAAATAGAAGGCAGCAGTCCACAGGCATGATGTCTCAATGAAACGAAAAAAAAAGTTTTTTTTATTTATGCTTTTGATGTTACCGTTCTATTTCATTTCTGCACCCTTACCAATCAGTATATGATATGTGTTCATTGTATATGGTGCTAATAAAATTCAATGAGTATGAAAAGAAAATATAAAACCTATGGCAAGTTAAAAAAGTAGGTCACCGCAAAAATGTGCTGAGAGTATGCAAAATGACCAATCTAAAAGACTTTTTACCTGTAGCTTAGAAACACTTGCGAGGACATCTTTTTAAGGCTTCTGATGTTCCAAAGATAGCTAAAATGTAGTTTGAATGAGCATTCTGTTCCACTGTATCCAAGCAAAAAAAAAAGATGTCGTTCTATTTCAGTATCTTTCAAATGTGATTTTCATAAAAACTCAATAGATAGTCAAATCTTAAGTAATTCATAATGCCAGTGACATTAGCAAATAAAATTTTGAAAATGCTTTAAGGCATGGACATTTTTTTTTGGAGGGAGGGGGGGGGATAAAAACATACTAGGCCAATTTTCTTTTTTTATATATATCAGAACTTCAAGTTCAAAACCTTTAAATGATCTTGTTGATGCATAATACTTTTAGAATTGTGAAATTGAGCATTTAACTGATCACATTTAGATAGAAATCTCGAAGACATACTATTGAGTTTACACATGCAAAGATGATAGTGATGAAAGATTCATGCACCTTAGATTTCAATTCCATTTGAATTAAACTTTTTGTTCCTAGAGTGACTAAAATTTATTTTATGAACTACTTTCATTATTCAAGATGCAACTTTTGGAGTAGAAGGTTTTAAGGAAAGAAAAAAGGCCTATTATTAACTCTAGATAGAACTATTACGATTAAGAATACTCTTAAGATTTTCTTTGTTATAGCAAAACATACTCTGGATTAAATTTTTCTTTCTGTAAATTTCAAGCTTTTAAACTTTTTTTATATCATTATTATGGTCTGAAAATTGAAACCTTTAACTTTAGGGGTATAAAAAGATTCTTTGGTAAGCTAGATATATGCTTATCTGTAGCTGTGGTCCAACATCAAAGTTTTACTGAAGTTTTATCTGACTGATATTTATGTAATGTTTGTCAGTTGTTGTTTTACTATCTGCAATGGTTGTTGTAATTGTTTTTGTTGTTGATGTTGTTATTAAGGTATTTTTTTTAATGGCTTGTATTTTTTTTTAACTTTGTCTTTTTTTTTGGTGCTAGGCTTAACAGTGGGGCCAAACCTTTTGCCTGTGCTACATTTCTATAAATGAAAACAATGGTAAACATCTACCATATGCAGGGGAATATTTTTTCTTTATTTGCCATACAATTCTATAATCTAGAATAGTCCCAGTATTTGGGTCTAAACTTTCAAGAACCTTTCATAAAATGTTTTTAACCTTCAATTTCAAAATTTTTATACTCTATTCAATGTTTGCCCAGCCACTATAAATATACCTCCACTCTATACAAAGTTCATCTTTAACTTTTGTCCTGTCATTGTTCATACAATTACTAAATTATAGAATTCTCTAGTTTATGCTTGGATACATGTCTGTAAATAATGTGCATAAAAGTAATTATGTCTAATAATTTGTGGTCCTTTGCATGTCAGCATTATTCTGAGAGTTACACCATGACCTTGCCTATGTATGGTTTTTCATTATTTTGTAAACAGGAAAAAAAAAAGAATCGGAATTAAAACTTCATAACTAGTAGCCAAGAAAGAATATACATACATATACATATATGTGTATAATATACTTTCATGACTTCTTTTGTCAATAATTTTGGAAAGCATTGGAAAGAAGCTATCTTTTTCAAGACATTGAGACTCTTTTTTTTGTGCATGAAAATTTTACAAGGCAAAGGTATTGACAAAAGTTTAATTTCAAGAAAATGGCTTTTAAGCATACATATAGAAATATGTGTATATAAATTTGTTTTAAGTTGTAGAAGCTTTTTCTCTAATGAATTTGCTTAGATATATGTAACCATTTTTCTTTTATTATTTTGCGGGCCGTTCTTTTTTTAAATTATGATTTATTCTAATTTCCAGCCGGTTTTATAGTTCTATGTAGGCCACTGATTTAATTTAGTTTTTTTCTTTTAGCTGCAACACTAAAATAGTAAAAGCTTTTAAGTTTTAATTTAAATAAACTTTAGACCTCAAATTCCAAAAATTTCAACTATTTTATATGAAACATGAGGCTTTGTATAATCTAAAGAATAGCTGATAAAATGGGAGTCGTGGGTTGCCAGGTGAAAATGATTTATACACACCTTGACCTTACAAGAAGCATTTCTAATTTAGAAGTGACTATGAATTTAAACATTGAAGCTCTATTTTGTTTAAAGACGGCTTTCCTATAATTTCATATTCAAAGACTATTTGCTGAACAAAATAACAACATTGCGGTCTGAATAAAGAAGTATGCAACAATGTAGAGAGATGAATCAACATCATCACTTTAGAGAGAAATTCCAGTGTTGAAAGTGATAAAGAAAAAATTTCAAGAGCCACATGAAGGAAACAGAGGCTGCCATTGAATTCAGAATAGGGCTAAGTAGGTGAGCTTAACCTTGCAATAAATAATACCAGTACTCAGTAAAATCTTGGTTTTGAAAAGGAGATTGTTTTTCTAATTTATCAAGCTCAGATACCACAAAATAGTCTGAAATGTAGATATCTTTAAAAAATAGATAAGTAGAAAGATAAGAGAATCTATTTTTGTGCTAAAGTAGAAAGTAGTCAATATTTCTACAAAGAATGAAGCTTTAGTATGTATAAAATCCAAATTTGACCTGCTTGTAACGACACATTTGTTTTGTTGCTAAACATAGAAAGATGTATAAGTAGGTATGAGGAAAGGTACTTTATGAAAAAAACGTATACGGACAAATAGATACATGTATTTACACTAATTTTATTTGCTAATAGATCCTTAAATGAGCATACAGTTTTTATTTCACATAATAAACTTAAAACTTCAGGCTATTGCTCACTGACATTATTGTTGTGTCACAGATTTCTTTTTAATCATTTTTCTTTTGTTAAATCTTTCACGCATTATATAGAAGTACAGTTTCACAATGACACATTGAATTTTTTATTGTTGTAGGAAGAATTGACTATGGAATATGTCACATCTTTATCAAAGGTGCCAAACTTACTTTAGATGAGATTCACTTACTAACATATGCTTCTTAATTTAGAACTGATGTTGTACAATTTTATGCACTCTCCAGGATTCCCAATCAATTGTCCAAAAACCTTAGCCAACGTTTTAAATTCTTATGTACATTTTTTTTTCAATTGCCCTGCTTAATCAAATCTCCTCAAACTATATGGGAAGCAATAAAGCCAAGAAACACTTGGTAAAAGAAAACAAATGAGTATATACTATATTTGAGGAGATATCTTTTCCCCAAGTTTATTATTGGCTTAGAGGTTTTTTCTTCTGTTTCCAATTGCTATAATGTAGATGCTAAGCTTTTTTGTCCCTCTTTGTTTTGTCTTTAAAAAAGAAGCAAAGGTAAACTTGGGGTTTGTAATCTCCCCATGCAATAGAGCTGTTCATGTTGCATCAGCATTTATCAAAATTGCCCCTAGCCTTTGGGTTATATATTTCTCTGCTTGGATTTTCGCCTTTAATGCTTCTGGTATTTGGTGTAGAATTAGATTGCATGGGATGGTTGCATGACTGAACAAGGCGGTAGAGATTACTAACACTTCACAAGCTTGGTGATGAGCTGTAGGCATGATGTGGCATGTGGTATTGGTTTTGTCCTACTGTGCTCTACTTACATGGTGTATGGACATTGTCTTTGTCACATGTTTGTCATTTTGTGCTGAAATATAGACAGCATGTTGTGGTTGAACATTGAGAGTGAGCTGTCTGTTCTGTGTGACATATTTTCTATGTACTAAATCTTTTTTTTTTAACAGCAAGCCCTAAATAAGTAGGTTTTAGTATTGACATGAAGGCATGATAACTAAAAACTCAATTCATTTATCATATTTCATAACAAGATATAGCTGCTAGAAAGCAAGTAACTTATTGCTCTGCTCACTCTATTGTGAATCTTTGGTTTCTTGTGCATCATGTTTGATCTGTTGTTCTTTTAAAATGCAGTTGTTTATTTCTGCCTATTTCGCATGATATTCTTGCTTTTCAATGTTCATATTACTTGGAAAATATTTTTATCCTGTATTATCCTTTATTTTTTAAGCTGAAAAAAAAACCCAGCTGTTTTTATACACGTTTTTTTTCACATTTTTAATTTCTTAAAATCAAACCCTCATTAAGACTATGTTATATTTAAAGATCTCCTCAGCTGCTTTTATATTTTAAATAAATTTTAGCCTAATATATCAGGGATTGATAAACAGAAACACCTGCTTATGAACAAACGGTTTTGTTTTGTATGTGCTTTTTTCAATTTATTTCAAACTTATTTGTTTAACTTTATTACAGTACCTTGTGGTATTTTTTTTTGTATTTTACTCTCCCTAAGTACAACATGAAGTGTTGTTGATTCAAAGTTGTATTGAATTTCTTTTTGTTTCATTCATGCTCAATATATTGGTGCTCTTTTGTTTATTTGGTTACATTTTTGTTCATGATTCTGTTTGCATTTATACCACTGTTTTCATTGCATCTATTTGTAACAAATTTATCACATATCATCATCATATTTATTTTAATTTATGTAAGAATTTTAATACTTATTTCAATTTTGTAAAGTTTGATTCATTAAAATTCCATTATTAGTAACACTTAGATTATTGAGTAAATTGCAATGATGTTGAACACTGATAACTTTGAAATAAAAGTTTGTAAAAGGACTTCTGTCTTGGCCTCATGAAGTAATGCTTACAATTACTAGGCTTTAGTGCAAAATGAAAAAAAAATGATATAGCAGTACATATATGTTATGTAAAAACCAGATTTTTAAATATTTGTGAACCACATTAAAAGTTTCCGTTTGAAAATTTGGTCACAGACTATTAAAGGGTGCCTTCAAAGCAAATTTTACAAACAAAATCAGTAAGAGTAAGTCAGTATACTTTTTGAGTGTCTCCAATCTTTATACAAATGCCATTGCGCTGCAATCAAGGTGCAAGTATGTCTTCTCAAAAGAAATTAGAGTATCTTTAGCAAGGTTGAAGATAGAATATTCATGGTTTATAAAAATTAAATCTTGAAATTTGAAAATATAGCTTTGCATTTCTACCCATTGTTTCCCGTAACATTATGCTTGCCTTCAGTGCACCAAGTGTCTCTTACCCATGAATCAGAGATATTGCATAAATCATCCATGACTGTTTTACCAGCACGCCCTTCTCTGGCACTCTCCTGTCACTCAGCAGTGCCTAAAAAATTTTTATAGGCACAAGCCAAAGCTTTTACAAATGAATCCTTTTTGTTTTAAAATATTTTTTTAAGCATTTTCCTTTCACACAATTACAATCCCCTCATATTATTTGTAATGTATAGTTATTATTTTATAAGCCATTACAGCACCTATAGGCTACCACTTCTGTGTTTCAAAGAACCTCACCATTCATTTCAGCTTAGAAATGATTCCATTTATCATAATTTCTGGATGTCAATTCACAAAAAGAGTAGTGCGTCATGCATTTAAATATTAGACATGAAGAAAACATGTTTCTGTAAACATCCCCTGTAGATGCTAGTGAATTGAAACTGTAGTTTCCATAATGGATTTATATTAAACAAATATCTATCAATTTTGCCATCAATATTGGTCTGGTATCACAATGAATACAGATTTTAATAATTGACTTATATAGGTCTATAGATAATGTTCATCTCTTATATACATATATATCCTTTGCAAACTCAATTTTAAAAAAGTTGACAAGTTTAGGTATGTAAATATAGCTGTAACTGATTGGGATTTTATGCCCTTAGATTTTGTAAATGTCAAAACTTCGAACCGAAAATTAAACTTAAATAAAAGTCTTAACACACCCCAATGAGCCCATATGTGAAAATATAATTAAGTATATTCTGTATCAAAATTATCCTCAAACTTACTGTAACAGATTGAATCATCTAGCAGAATTTAATAAATTTGAATTTTTAAAAAATGGGAAAAGTTCTAAGCTGGCAGAATGAGTCCATAAAATATAAAATCGTTGTCTTTTTCCATTGCTGAACTTGTAGAAATAAGTGGCACTGGCCTTTGCCGTTTTACTTTAATTATAATCATATCAGCATTTATGCAAACTTATGCATCAAGACCACTGTAGGCCAACAGTTAAAAATTTTAAGTGTAATATGTTAAATTTCCGATCCATTTATATTTTTCTGACTAAAACATTTAGAAATTGAAAAAACATATGCAATAGATAAATTTATTCTGCCTCTTTAGTTCCAATATGAAGTAGTTTTAGACTGTTTATCTTACAAAAAAAGGAAGAAAAGTCTGTCCAAAAATCCTGGCACCTTATAAAGGAAAGGGTAAAAAAGATTTTTCTAAACTAATTTGTAGTATAACTTTTTATATCAAATACATTGCCTTCTCTACCAATCTTATACATTGCTGGATAATTCTTTTTTCCTTAACTACTTTGCTCTGCATTTCCTTGCTTTTTCCTTTGATTTACCATTTCCATTTATGTGTATTCCTCATTAAGTTCACACATTTTCATACAACTTTCCCTATCAAATGCTGGCGACTTCATCTTCATACCTTTTTTTCACTTTGTGTTTTTAATAAAAGCTTTTAAATAGAGATATCAGTCAAACAGTTTTTGAAAAATATTTCATGGGATTCAATAAGGTTTTTTTAGGTCTCAAGCGCACAAAAGGAAATTTAGATTCTACATAAAATAGAAGGATTTTTTATGATTGAAATTTATCTCCCAAGTTTCTTTCGTTTTTGACAATCCATTTAAGAAAAGGCTCAATTTTAGAGGGGCTGTCCCTTTTTGGAAATTATTCCAAAAACTTTAGAGAAGAACTATGAGTATAAGGTTTTGGTGATGTCGCACAAAGTGACCTTTACACGCTTTGCTTTCTCCATCAAACAATACAATTTCATTCTCTGTGCCAAAAAAACTGTACACAAGCACATCAATATTGCAGCAAACTACCTTATCCCATGCACTTTGACCTGCTTTAACTTGTTTGTTACACATTAGAACTTTTGTCTGATCCTGCTTGGTTTTATATGCTCATGTGTTCAGGTAAATATTTAGTTATCCTCATGAAATTACCTTCTCTAGCCTAAGATCGTGCTGTTTTCACCATGTCCTTTCAATTTGGGTTTTCTCTCTGTATTGAGAATTTGAAAAAATATAAGTTTTCATACATGGGTTTCGAAAGAGGGTAAACCAACAACAACTCTGATGTTTGTGTAGTTCTGGAGCAATTTAGTCAGATCTGACAACCTACTTGTTAATATTCTAGTTTGTAGCTCAATTCAGATTCAAACAGAATGCTAAATGGTCGTTTAAGAACATATAAAAAAAACACAGTAAGAGCGTCTTTCACAGAGCAAAAGATTACTTTCCGAATAGCAAATTCTGTAGAAAAAAATGCAAATACAAATTTTGAAACAAGTTTGGTTTTGAAATCCAAGGAAACGTTTTTTTCTGCAACATTCTTTATACCAATATCCAGGAAAATCTTGCATTTGCAAGTAGGAATGTTAATGTTGCAATTTTACGTTGTTGTTTTAGACAAAAGAATGGCAACTGGCCCCTGTAAATTAAAAAAAAACCAAAATTTTATATACTTTGTTGTAAACATAAAAAAACGTCAAAATTTACTCACAGAATAAATTTAATGTGCATTTTTCGTATCTGAAACCAGAGAACGTTCTGTTGTAATGAATGAAGTAGGTGACGATGTTAAAAGTGTGATGGATGAAATTGTATCTTTGTAGCAAACTGTTATGGATGGAAAGTCATGCCTTCGTTTGTAGCCAATTGCAATGAATGAAGTGCAAGTAATTCCACTGCCACGAATGCCTTGTATGATATTGATATTGTTGAGACAAGGAAACGCACGGAGGCCTGATAGCAAACACCATATAATGTGAGCTAGGGGTCACTTCAGCTAGCACCACAAATGCATCTTTTGGATTATACTAACACAAACCTTTGCTTCTTTTTTCCCTTTCTTCTTTTCCTTTTTTTTTCCTCCCCCAAAACTTCAGAGCAAAAAACGGCTGGAAATTAGAAAAGTGTAGTAGGAAACGCATTGCGGCCGCGCTATTTAATTATTGGGTAAGAAGTATTGAAGGCGCGGTCCCTGTAGAGCCGGCTAATGCTCATTCCCCACACTCCTCCTACTTGCTTCCTTGTGTTCACCAAGACACCAGCATACCTTATGTGGAAACGCCTGCAGCAAGCTCGACACATCCCCACACCTCCATGAGGGACGCCATTGCTTGCCTGCTGGAGTGTCATTGCCATGAGGAGGACATTTCTGCAGCACTTCTTTATTTTCTTTGCATACAAAAAGATACAGGAATCCTGCAATCGGGAGTTTCAAAAGCTTTTTCAATACACAAAGGCTTCAAGGATAAATCATCCTAATGTGCGTCTGTTTTTGCAAGAATGTAAATGTTGGTTGGTCATGTCAGAGGGAAAAGGGGAAAAAAAAGAATGAAAGAGCTTTTTATTCGATATTTCTTCACATTTGCTAATCCATCTCTTAAAAAGTTAGCTCAAGTGTTTCAGTCTAGAGAAAACTCTCATGGTAATCTCAATCACTTATCTATCAAGTTACTTCAAATACACTTGTCTGTCTACCTCTTTTGTTATTCATAGTTTGAAAAAGTTGGAGACTCTTTCGGTCAATAGATACTCATATCAGTATTTTATTGTACTGCTGGTTACCAACGATAAAAGTTGTGTACCATTTATGAAATTTCTTCTATTTCTTAGCGCTGTGAAAAATTTTTTAAGATTAATTTCATTTGAGTTTACTTCTCTAAAGTAAAGAAAAAAAGGTAAAATTGACAGTGACAGTTGTGAAATCTTTGCTTTGGCTAGCTCTTATTAGTGACTTTCATTGTACGTTTTTAGTTGCATTTTTCAAATCAGATGTTATGTTATTCAGTTTAGATAGGAATCGTTAACTCCTATCAGCATCAAAATTGTGTGAGATCAATTTGTATTTCAGGGATTCTTGATGGAATGAAGGGTCGCATAGTTTATTTCAAGCAAAAAATTTATTAAATTTTTTTTATTGAAGACAAAAGTTTGCACATTTTTTTCTGTCCTTTCCAATACTTGAAAAGCAAACAAGCAATGTAAAAAAGGGTTTATTCACCACTGTTAGCACTTCTGCAACTACAACTGCCATTTCTCCTCAAACTTCTACTATCCCTATCATCAGTTCCATTTCTACTCCTACGTCTACAGTACATGCTTTTGCTACATTAAGTATTTCTTCCAGAACAATAACAACAATTGTTGCTATTGCTGCTAGTGCAACTTCATGTACTGCTACTTTCACCACAACCACCAACACCACAACTACTACTACTACATCTCTGCCCCTGACAATCAAAGTTCAGTATCGGCAGTGAAAATCATATAAGAGATACTGCACTTGAATTGCCAGGGGCAGAACTACTACTACTACCCGGTACTACTACTACTACTACTACTACTACCACTACTACTACTATCATTCTACTACTACAGCTACTATCACCGCTGTTGCTACTACTGCTTCTTCTACCACAGTAGCTGCTGCTATTTCTTCTATCATTACATACAACAGCATCATTAATTTAGCTGGAGTTTAATAATATTAACTTTGTATGTATTTTTATCAAAAGGAATAGTTTTATATATTTTCAAACTGTTTTTAATTTCTTTGACTTTTTTCAAACATCTGTCATTTAGATAACAGCAAATTAATCTGTCTACTTAGCATATAAGAAAAAAAAATTGAATGAAACCATTTGTGTGGTGGCCAAGGAAAACTCTGTCAAACCTCTTTTCTACACATTTTCATTTCTTGGCATTTCTCAATTACACAGTCTTTTTCTAAAAAAAGCACTTTGTTTAAAAAAAAAAAAACAAACCTCCAGATATTTCTTTTTATAGGTTGCATGGTAGTCAAAAAAAAAAAAAACTAGAGGAAAAGGCCTGTAAAATTTTGACAACTGTATGGATTCAAAACACACTGGTTGTACAATCATCACCAACATGGGCTTCAATTGTTCAAAAAGGGCTTGATTTTATCAGAACTAAAAATTTGAAAACTGACTGAGAACACCCTAAATGCATTTAAAAGCCTATACATTAGTTTGCTCTTGGGCCACTTTGAGTTCGACCAAGTTTTCCTGGGCCACCACCCATTTGACAATTAACATCGAATTGCGACCTCAGTTCTTCCATGTAAAAAATTTGGTTCTATTACATGTTTGCACAATGCACATCATCGAAAATATGCCCATTCAGTATGAAGTACTTAGGATAATAGAAATTTGAGATATTTGTCTAAAAGTTATCCAGATATGTTTCCTAGATTTGGATGCATTTTAAATCAATGTGTGGGTTTTCTTCCAATAATTCTGTGATTTTGCTGATTTATTGCCACATATTGTGGTGATTGTAGTTTTGCATAATAATTTGTACGCTGCTTGTCAATCATGGAACATCTGTTGCACTCATCTGTATTGCTTTTTATATTTGGATGTAAGAGCAACTTTGTCCCCATCAACAGTTAAAAATAAATGTTAGTGCCAAATGCATTTTCAAAATGTGACAAGTACAATCATAAACATTGTTATCACAGCATTTTTTTCTTCCATGTTATGCACGTTTGAAATGAAAGTTGTGAGTGAAATGGATGTATTTTTTTGGTCATAACATGAGGTGGGTCAGGAAAGCGAATCTTTTTCAGCACAATTTACATATGACTGTGTTATAAAGTATACACAATTCAATTGTCCAGGAGTGTAAGACAAATGAAATTGAATTATGAATGTACAAAATGCATAACCCATTTTTTATGTAATATTTCTGACCAAGGTTAAGCTATAATTTCAGATGTATTGAGTGTCTAAATATACATGGACAGGAAGCAAATTACATAGTTTTATTGCAGCATTCATGCTGTATTTAAAGGGTTTGTTTTTTCATAGCTTAGAGCTCGTTCACATTTCAGGAGGAAAGAAAAAGGAGAGAATTCAAGCTGTTAGAGAATTCTATAAGTTATAATGAAAACTACAAATAAAAAACAATGTACAAGGAAATATCCTATTATATTTATCAAGTTTATCATTGCAACAGCCAATGTCAAAATGAAAAACTTGAGGCTTTAATTTTGGTAAGTGATCTTTACATTATGTTAATTCAATATTTTAAACCCTCAAGATTGAGCATAAAAGTAGAACAAATATTATTTTTTTTTCAGAAGGATTTTTTTCCAACAATATTAAATTTTTTTTCCTCAGGTAGAATTATTCAAGTGTATTTTATCAATACACTCTCCTCTTTTTTTTTTAACAAATGTTATAACAATGTTAAAATGGACAAGTGAAGGAAGTACAATACTTTCTTTAAAATAAAAAAAAACGGACTCTGCTTTACATAAGGAACTACATGTAGTCCCTCATGAGGTTTTATTAAATAATTTCCTAGCTCTGTCAAAGCTTTATTTATCTCAATATTAGCTTTAGAGTATAAAAAAAAATAAAATTGAAATAAAAAAAAAAACAGAAAAAACTTAGAGCACATGCGCAGGTCACTCATTTTCATTAATTCGAAAGCATTATCTTGTATATACAAGGTGGTATGAAATGCACGCTAATCTCTTTATCTTTTATAATATGGTGCATGACATGGTAGAATTTTTATGAAAAATGAGATATTGAGAGCTTAATTATCATTGGTGCAGTGTGACTATAGCTTTTTTGTGACAAAGCTATGAATAAAAGTAGAATGAGATTGGAGAGAATGGACTTACATTGCCTGTCAGTTAGATAAATTGCATGCCAATCTAGAACAACAGCAATGTGAAGCTTTTTAACAAGATCCGAAAAATTATGAAGGTGCCATGATGCCATTATGTGAGATTTTCTTGTAATTAGTGTAAATTTTAAACTGTTGAAAATTTTTCTTGATACTTTGAAGAAGACTATGGTCATAAAAGTAAAATGTCAGAAAGCGCGAGCAAGAAAAAAGTACATATACATATCTTCTTCTGTATGCGATAAAAGCTTGAACAGTTTTAAAGAAACTCTGCATAAGCAGGACTACTCTTTGATTCTTCCTGAGAAGTGAGATTAATTTTCATACACCTTTCAAATTGATAAATAGCATCAGTGACAATTAATTACTTTTCTTGTCTGAACCATCCTTTTGAACTGACTCTAAAACTTTGTAAAAGAGTTTGAAAAGATGGTTCTTTTTTGTTACCTCAAGGGTTAAAAACAAATAAGTTTGCTTCGTAATTACTTTTAGCATGCAGTTATTTCCAGTTTCTTGGCAAATTGGCAACGAACAATGTATCTAAACAGTGTAAATTTACAAAATTTAAGCTTTTTGTTTCAGACATGACAGGCATGAGGTCACAAATGTTTACATGTTAGTATTTTCATTATATTTATGATAATAATCATGACAAGCATCATCTTTATTCCTGTTACTTTAAAAATTATTCTCACTAAAATTGCTAGTATTATTGTTATTATCTATTTTATGAACATGTTTTCAGTTACTTCATAATCTTATCATTACATTTATCGCTCCTTAGTAAAGTTTTAAATAATATATGTAAATTAATTTACAAGATAAGTTTCATTGATACATTTTCAATGTTTTGTATGTAGAAACAGCACTTCACACACATTTAAACTACTTTGAACATCATCAACTGATACACAGCAATGACAGCAAAAGTTTAAATGTGATAGTTAAAAAGATGGGTCTTTGAGCTATTCAATACCTTAGGCCTTTAGTTAAAAATAGTGTTTCACTTTTAGCAATCAAAAAAGGCTTGAGGACGACAACAATATGTCACTTGTAGATAAACATCTCTACTACTGTGTTTCAAATCTGAAGATTGGTGAAGTTCTTTCATGAATGAATTAATTTATGACAACTTCATTTTGAACTGACATGTTTATTTCCGTTATTTGAAAAAAACATTACTTATTTGATACAGTCAATAATTTTATAATCAGCATAGTGTTGGTACATTCTGTTTTAATTAAATTTTTCAACAGGAACAGATTGGACTTTTTCAAACATACATACTCCTTAAAAATTCAAATTGTAGGACATTCAGTTCCATTGGAATTTCCATTATGAAGATGGGAACTGGATATTCAATAATCTTTTAATGGTAGCTCATTGAAGTTCTGAAGTAACTGCAGATTCATAAAGATAGAGGCTGTGCTGTATACATATCTGCAGCAAATAGTAAAGTCCAATTTCTTGTGTAGAATAAAATTAAGATTTCGATTGGCTTTAGAGACAAGAAATTTTCAGCTGTGATACAGATCAAAACATGCAGATCAAAACAGCCTGCAGCTTCATTTATTTAATAACTGACTTTGATTTGCTTCAAATTGCCTAAATGGGAATAAAATTTATTAGATCTCTGTAGCTGTACAGACTTAATAAGTGAATTTGTGACGCATCGCGACGGTTCGGGGCACTAGGTACCGAAGGCTATTTTGATTAATAGCCGGATAAAGCAAGAAACTTGTTACCTAGACCTAATTTTTTAAATTGCATAAATAGTAAGTTTATCATCTGAAGTAAACTTGGTGTCAAAATAAATTTTAGAATGTGTAGTATACAGTGGT
>BMAT01009182.1:144008-161514 GCA_019649035.1 Elysia marginata
TCTAATCTTTGTCTTCTTCATCACTCTATGAATAGCCTAGATCTATAATGAGTTGTTAAGGATACTGAACGCTTCTTGCGACTCACACTTAAGCATCTGGTTCCAGTTCTTGCAACAGTTCTTCTCGCTCTATATCACTTTCGCTTTCCACTATTCAGTTTGGAAAGACTTCCATACCGACGCGCCAGTAAAAGTAACGAAATGAAGGAAGTCTGTTTACAAAATGGCGTCACTTATACACTTGCGTTGTCCCGAGTGGTGAAAGAAAATTCCAATTTATATAAAAATACAACGCACTAGACCAATGTCCAGTGAATATTCATCCATTAACATTGGATTAGTCATATTGTACCAGATAACAAGTTTATCTAGTGCTCTAAATTAATTTCAAAGTGACGCGTCGGTATGGAAGTGATTCCTTCAGTTTAGTGTATTTTAGGTGTAAACGTGTACAAATTATTTGCCCACTGTACTTGTGCTCAGAGGCCTATTTTTCCTTTAAAAATCAACATGTCAAAACTGAAACCTGTTTATTTTTAAATGTTTCTTTTGTTGTTGTTTGCAGGGTAAAAAAAAATTCCATAAAATTTCTTACTTTCTCTGATTTTGACTTTTTTTTATAAATCTCATTCTCTTCTTTTTTTTCATTAAGGCGAACAAAGGAGAGTTTCCCATCATGAGATTCAGCATTACAGTTGCACAGCTTGGATCGCATCTGATTTTTTTCACTTTTCTGCTTTTACTGAGGTTCTCGACATCTGATGCCTCGCAGGAATCTTACACATTAAAGGAGGTCATCATTGAGAAAACCGATGGAGAACATGTCAACATTTACACAGCTGAAGATCTTAAAAAATATGATGGCAGTGTGAGTAAAAATGTATTGTCAATTCTTTTTAATGACAGTTTTTACATTGCAAGTTGAGAAATTCTAAAAATTACACAAATCAATCATTTTTTTTAAAAATAAAATTGAGTATCAAAAATTAATTGAATCACTGTCCTGTTTGACTTCAGTTCATTAAAAAACAAATAGATAAAAATATAAGTTAGGGGTTTTCACTTTAAATTACTTTTAAGCAGTTTTAAGAAAGATGTTACATATATCATATTAGGTATTTAGAACAGGCTCATTTTGTTGCGCTATAACTTAAAGGCAATAAAAGGTGCCTGTGACATGCAAGAAATAGGTTTAGGATTTTTACCTTTTTCGTTTTTTTCCCTTTTGAGATCCAGGCTGAAAATGAGGCAATTTTGATGGGTATCAAGGGTGTTGTTTTTGATGTATCAAAAGGAAAGAGTAAGTATTACTGTATATATTATATTACCATTAGACCTAATTTTGTATCATGTGGTTGAGAGCTCAGAAAGCCAATATTAATTTTTCTGTCTTCATGATAAGTTCCTATTTCTAACAAATTCTTCTGCAACGCCATTTGTTCTACAGTTATACATTCAAATTATAATGTTTTTAGATTTCAAGTTAGTGAAGACCTTACCAAATTTATCACCTAAAGGAGAAGAAAGAAAATAATAAAGCTGAACAAAAATAGACTTTGAAGTTACATTTAGTTAGTGGTGCAACATAAAAAGATGATCTTAAACTCTAGCATTGTCATAAGCCCAATAAGAAGGAAGTTCATTAATGTTATTCTTGTTCTTGATTTCAAACTATTTTTATAATTAATTTGAAGAAAACAGTGGAGAACACCTAAGACTAATGTTAAACCATCTGCAAAACTGCTGTAAAATCTCTTTGAACAGAAAGCAACTAAACCAAAAAAATTGCTTGTATCTAAAAGGCTTACAAAGGCAAAACCCTTGATCGTCTTGCATTAAACTGAAATGGTTTTGGCAACCTCTGCCTTTAAACTGAAACATTTTATTCTTTTTTGCTTGATTTTGACCTCAACAAAGCATAAAAAAGTTTCTTTAGGTCTATGTTTAGACTCCCAAGTCACAACCTTGTCATAAGATCAAGCTTAGTTTAAGCCTTCAGACAAAGCCAAATCTATAGCCCTCTATTTAACGGAAAAATTCTCACTCCTCTGCTGACAGCTGAGTAGCAAAGTCTAGATGGGCCAGACATAAGTACCACCACCAATGGGAACATATCATTTGCACATGCACACGGTGTTACATGTTCAAACAACTTAAGGCTTGCACAAAGAGGAAACTACATTTTGTTATTTCAATTGCATGGGCCTATCAAAGTTCCATGGTAGAGAGAGAGAGGTGGGTGTGGGTGGTTATCTTTACTTTATTGTGGAGCTGTTGTAGGCTCTAGATCTAGACAAAAAACTAAAAAGTTGCATGAGACAAGTTTCACTTTAGATTCAAAAAATATCACTGTTTTTAAGTATCTAACTGAAACTTAGGGGTAATGACACAAAAATTTGGCTTCAGACCTTGATTATTGTGACTAGACTAAGCTTCACTTCCGAGTCTAAAATAAGATCTATAACTTACTTTAATTTAAACTTGAGATTCTACCTGTTTGATGAAAAGAAATTCACAATAACAGCAACCTGCGAGCAATACAAAGTACTGAAATCTACATTTTCAACAATTAGAGAATAGGGAAGTAAATCTCAGCCAAGAATCAAGTAAACTCTCCATCTCAACCTCACCATGACTGTAATTTGACCTTGTTGAATAAAAAACCAACTTCCTCTTAACATTTTACAGGACCTGACATTTTGGTTTGAAAAGATACTGTTCATGAAATGATTGTGTCTTTTCATTAACATTTTCTTCGCAGTTGTGACAATGTTAATGATTTATTATTTAACCAAACTTTATCTTTTTTGTGCCAAAGGCATTCTGGAATGAAGCACCAAGGTTGCGTTGCTCATGTGCAAAATTAAAAAAGACCAAGTAAATTGTTTGGAAACATCTGATAGCAACAAGGATACTTAACGTAAAACGTAGAAAAGGTAGACAATAGGAGTGGGTGATGCATGGACTGACAAGGTGGCTTCGGACAGAAAGGGTGGTGGAGACATTGGCAGCAATGAGGGATCAAGAAATGTAGAAGAGCAAGATTGCCAATGGTTCATTGCACAGTACCTGATCATGATGATGTTGCCATACAATTATTCATTATGAATATATACAATCTTTCTGAAAGAGTTCTGAGACTGAAGTTTTTATATTTGCATTTTAGAACCAAGTTTTATCTTCCTATGTAGATATCTTATACGAAAGAAAGGGAAAAATAAATTTTGATATTTTTTTTTCCAAGGGTTTTATGGAAAAGACAGCCCGTACAATGCTCTGGTGGGTAAAGATTCCACAAGGGCTGTTGCCAAGATGTCATTAGATCCCAGTGATTTGACTCATGATATTGTAAGTATCATCGGCCGACAAAAAAAAACATACTAAGAAAACATGCATTGAAACAAAATTTTCTTGTAATGTGAGACTGTTAAAAAGCCACCATTGTAAAGTATTGTCGATTTTTGTTGGCTCAAAACTGCTTTTTTACCGGCCAGGCTCATGATCGGGTGCCCAACGCATTCCATTAATTTTTTTCATTTACTCAAAATTGCCTGTTTTCCTTTTAAAATGATATTGCAAATTCTAAATTTCTGGGATATCTTTTCCCAATTACGAAAGCAGTTTGCTGAGGCAAAATTTTAGTTTCTATCAAATCTTCTCTCACAGCTAGGGTTTTCCAATTATCAGGGCTCCTGATTCTGAGTTTTTATCTTTCTATAATAATTATTTCCCGCTGATCAGTCTGGATTACCGCCATCAACGCTGAGGGATCTTGATGATGTTTTTGAAGGTACTTACATGGCAAAATACCCTGTTGTTGGATACATGGATTACCTGCTGGAACAGCGACCTGACCTCTTTGACTCAGTTTCACCCAAGCTGCGTAATGAGCTTTGAGTTGACTTTACCAGGTCTTTAAAGAAAGCACTTAAACCTTAAATCTTATTTCTTTATTTTTTTGTCACCATTCCATTTAGCGAAACTTTCGAGATATGTCACCAAGCAGGTGTTCTTTGGAAGATTGGCATTGTAATTTGTTGTGCAGTTTAAAGTGAGTTTAATATCTGCTTTACTACTAATGCTTTCCGCTTGAGTTGTTAAAATAGTGATGTCAATGTGTAGTAATTTCATATCAGAAAATTTTTTTTTTATTTCTTACCCTTTTATTACAACTCAGGTTTATTACTTTCATTCCAGGGACTGAATTGAAATAACGTTTTATCTTATAAAATCATGATAAATGTATGTCTTTCTTAGTTTCTACCACATTACTTGACACGTGTACACATTTTATTGAATTAAGGCTTATGATCTAATAGGTTCAACAAACAGTAGTCCGTGATTCTTTGCTAAAAGTCCTTTCTTTTCTTTGTTTCATTAACATGAAGAAAACTTCTTTGTGAACCGTTAGGTTCAGTAATATCAATAATTTTTTAGAAAACCGACTTAACTATATTTATTGTAAAAAAGCAAGATATTTATCTTAATTTAGACCATTGAGAGAGCCAAATAAATGTTAAAAGACAGCTCTCAAGATTAAAATATAATGTGTAGGTCTGCCACCTTTGAATATAATTTAGCTTGATAGGGGTTGCAAAAATTAATAGTAAACTGTTGGACTCCATTTTCTTCTGATCTTCACTGGATTTTACATATAGATTGTTAAAAGTAAATTTTATATGGAAACAATCCTTCATACATTCCATCAATGACATTCCTCTCAGTGGAAACCTCGAAAACCTCACTCTGATAGTCTGAAACTCTCATGAGATGAAGTTTATCATGTGTAAAGTTTTAGTTTTCGTATTTGGCTTCCTTAAATATGGTCTCATTATTTGACTTTAGTAAAGTTTAATTCTCTTAATTTGAAGTTATATTGGCGCCTATGAAAGGTTTTCCTTCAGTTTTATAGCAGATCCTCTGCTCCAAAGCATAGTAGGCTTATGATAAACTGCCTTTGCACAAAGCTGCCACTCCACAAACTGCATGTAGGTGTCTTCGGAATAATAATTTTTTTTTTGTTTTTGTGTATCTAAAAGGTTGAGGGTATAGAAGAGGGTATTTTTAATAGTAGGAGACAAAAGAAATGGTTGAGTAAATTATAAATCTGATTCTTTGAGTTTTATTTTCTTCCTTTCAATCTGAAGTTTTGGTTAATTCCCAAGAGATGCAAAGTACAAGATTTTCACTGTATAAATTATAAAATTTCGCCAGATCATTCTCAATTTGTTGTAGAAGCTGTGAGTAGATATAAATTATATGTATGTAAATTATTTTTGTTCAGGTTACAAAGTTGATCCAATTCAGCAAAAATGAAGCTCATTATAATTGTTTTAAAAAGCAGCTGTTGTGTTTATCTTTTCTTCATCCTCACAAATCAAAATAAGTTTTATGATGTAAATTTCAATGCAAATTGTGCTACCAATACATTGAGTTATTGAACTGTAAACTTAAAAAGCTCAAACTCTATGGTTTCCATTGTGGAAATTAGCCTTCACTATGTAATTGCAGTGTGCATTGAGTTTTTCATTGACAAGAGGCAATCAAACTGTATCTTTTAAAAAATATGACCTGTTAAAACTGATAACATGTGTAACGGTGCAATAAAAAGAAACATTTTGTGGCCATGGTTATTCAAGAAAACGAAGGTTTGTCCATTTTTCCACTCCATAGCTACATACTGCATTCCTTTGAATAGGCACATCTGTGTTATAATTAAGATAGCCTAATTTGTATTTTAACCATATTAATTGTCAATTTTAGAGGAAGATAGCCTAATTTGTATTTTAATCATAATAATTGCCAATTTTAGAGGCTTTCTACAGTACCAAGAACTTGCAATCAGGTTTTGCTGCAAAGTCACACAAAAATGAGCTGAGAAAAAGTCTTTGGTTTTTTGTTAGGGTTTTTTTTATAGAGTTTTGTTTTAACCTTAGAAAAGACATTACAACTGATATAAACGGAATGATCATTTTTTGGACATACTTTCAGAAAAATTATGACATAAGAAAATTTATATGTGACACTTCTAGGATTCATCTCCCCACTGCAAGAAAGTGAATTGTGCATGTTTTATCAGTCTCTCAAGCTTTTAGATAATTCCAACAAGAGGTTTGGCAGCCTTTAGCAAAGGAAGAACTTTGCAATACGTATGGTATGATTTGGCTCAAAATTAGATATATTCAACTAAGCTCTATTTTTTCTCTCTGCATGCCTTCCATTTTGCAACAATTTAATGAAAAAGAATTTTGTTGTGTAATCCCTATTCCCTGTCTCAGCCATATGCTACTTTTTGTGTAAGAGGAATCATGATTTAGAAAGGTTCCATAAAACTTATTATTTTTAATAATAATAAGGGCATAGTGAGCAAGTGAAAATGTGACACATTTTCTATTGTTTGTTTATTTTATCTCATGAAAACAAGTACATGTATTTGTTTACTTTTATGGCTATGTCAATTTGTTCTTATAGTAGTTATACCCTATACTTTTCCAGGAGTGGCTCAATAAATGCATGGTTTTTTGTTGTTGTTTTTTTTTTTTTTGAATCAACTGGTGAAGGCTTTTTTTTTTTTGTTTACTTGAATTGGTATCTGTCTCTTCATTTGTTTCACTTCCTGTCTAAATATTTATATCCATTGCCATGACAGATGAGAGATGGCTATTGGAGCTATTTATGAGCAGCTGTTCAAGCTTTATTTTTTGTCCCAGCAGCATCTCCATTTGTCTTGCAACCAGTCCAAATGAGTCTTAAGTCGAAACCGGAAGGTAGTAAGATATTGGTATCACAGTAAAGCTTATTTTCTCTACTTTCAAATAAAACAAAAAAGAAACGCTCTATCGTGCTTCTGTATCAAGATATTACCATTTGAAGTCGACAGGGCTTGTAAAATTTCAGAAAGGAGAGAAAGCAATACATATGTAGAGGCCTAAGCAGCCATACCAATTAAAATTGAACACATAAAACATGAATATCAAAACGAATCAGGTGTTGAAAACTGTTTAGAAATAGTTGTACTGCCAATATCTGAAATGAAAAAAAAATTGACTTATGACCACCCACTTAACTTTGACAGCCTATATCTCAAAAGTAAGCCTTCCGACTTACCACTCATTTGGACAGAAAGCAAGACATTTTGCATAGAAAAGAGAATCTTGTTTAATGCTGCAGCAGCTGTGCTGTAAGATGTTTTGGCTGGGTTTTTCCCCAATGTTTTACACCTTTTTTCTGTCAAAAATACCAAAGCTTGATGCCCATCTTTATGAGGTTTTTTAAAAGGGAAGATTTTCAGTACATGCATTACTCTGAGTGCTGTGGTAACTAATGTAAGCCTAGCCTAATTACATTTTTAAGCTTATCAGTATTTAACACAAAAATTCTGAAAGTGAAAAAAAAAATACCATTATTGAGCAACTTAATTCTCTTTTGTGTGTGCAAATCGTCACAAAATGTGATTCATAAGATCCTGTGTGATTTTCCTTAGGCTAAAGTATTACTTTTGTAAGCAGTTGTAACCTATTGCATTATGTTGGCCACCACACTACATGTATGTTTTTAGACTTTTCTTACATAATATGAAATCATTTGTGTCAACGTATGTAGGCAGGGCATTGTAATTGTATAGTATCTGATAGTGCCTTCTTTCACCTGACTACAGCAATTTGTGAATGTATAATTTATTGTTTCTGATAAATTTTTCAAATTTGAAATTGTTATCAACAAGCTATTAGTGTTATCAAGAGGCCAAAAAACATGAGGCAGGTAAAAAACTTGCTTGGATATTTTCAGTTGTAAAAAATGTATAAAAATCTAATTCATGTGCATATAATTAGAAGATTGTTTTTTTTTCTTCATTTTGTTTTTTTGCTTAACTGCTCGGAATGCATGTTCCACATATAATTGTTAACATTCCAATATCTTTTACTGGAAGCAGTGAATAGAAAAATCTGAAAATTGTTCTTGCTCTTGGTTGTTTTTAACAAGCCTATCAAATATAGATTTGGTAAGTATATAAGTGAGATTGAACTGAACTTAGGTCATACTTTTCCAATAAGTTTTTTAAAAAACCACATCAGTGAAGGAACAGTGACAAAAATGGATGGTACGTCTGCCACTACTAGGCAGAAAAGTAGGTTCACAGATGGCCATAACTAACTGACATTTAGACACTAAGTGCTGCTGAGGTTCAGGCAATCAATAGTGATCATTCAATGACATAGGAGGAGAAATTTTGAGTTTGGGTAGAGGGCTACTAAGACAGTGATAGGTAGTATGTGTCTTCTTTGTTTGCAGTCACATTAAAAAGCGAATTACGACAAGACTCTATTTGTATGGATAGAAGGAAATTTTGTGGTTCTTTTTTTCTCCCATTGAAATAGATATAATAAAAATGTAAAGAGAGAGGGAAAGGAGGAAGACAAATGTGAAGTTTATTTTATTTCTGGGAGTGGGATGCTATTTTTCAGTTTTTCTCAAGCCCATGAAACTGAATAAACACACACATTTGAACAAGATTGATCCCATGAGCTATGACAATTCATTGCGCCATAATGACATATTTTATATTATGTTCATTGAACGAGAATGAGCGCCATGCGTTTTGGTTATTCACAAAAAATTTGAGTGGCGTCCCTGTCATTTGCATTTTAAGCAAGGCAGTATTGTTCATGTTGTAAACATATCAAACCAGCAATATTTTTCTTTCTTTGAACTTTGAAGCATTTATTATACATGTACATGGAAGTTTTATTTGTTAATTTTATTTCATGTATCTTTAATTAGATATTAATTTTGGAAAGATATACATGAATTTCCCTGTAGTTATTATAAATGTATATTTAAATTATTGATATATTTATGTATGTGCATTTATTGTGCACAGGTATGGGAATAGAAATAAAGTTATACACACCATGTATTAAGACTTATTTTTCCTTGTTTTGTTTTTATTTTGTTTTGTAGTACATAACGTATGGGTATTTTGTTTTTGTGTTTTATTTGACACAGTAGAGAATCATCTCTTTGTGTAATGTAGCAGCACTTATTGCTATATCATTATTTTACTTTAAGCAACAACCACAAGCAAGTTAAGAAAAATATTGATACATGTATAATGTCTGGCTAATCTTGAGGGTGAAGGACAACAAAAATTGATAATTTTTTTTAGTATCAATGATAAAGCTGATGTTGTATCCAATAATGGCAATCAGATTTTTGGTAAAAACATTATGTGTGACATGTGTAAATGAAGATGTTAAAGGAGGAGTCGTTTCATTTTTTTCAGTTTGTAAGCTTTAGTTTCATTGTGAGTCCTAATTTTTTAACACTGGGTGGAAAGTTATCCGCGGCAGCGTTAGTTTTGGGTTTGGATCCGCGTCGGCGCGGTTTGCACCTGCGGTGGTACTTAGTTAAGCAGAGCGGTCATTAGGTAATTGCCCTTGTCTTTTGCAAAAATGCATTACATCAAGTACCAGTTTGCACTTTCTTAATATATTGGGACACGTATTCTTACTTGCTTGGGGGCCTCGCTTTTCCAGGCTGTCCTTGAAAAAAAATCAGCGCCACGTAAAAGAGATACAATAGCAAACCCGCATCTGCACTTTCTGTGTAAATAATTCTATCATTTTTTTTTAATGGGTGGCCCTAAATGATTTGTGCAATGCAGTCAGCTCTGCTTTAATTTGACTCCATTCACTGAACGTCCTTGATCAGGTGAGTATCAATCAGAAAATCTCAAGCCTAGATCTATCATTCTACGATGGTAAGCTTGAAGACCCTTTACCACCCACCCCGTTCCTGTACACAATGTAGATTTTTACAAATGGGAATTATTTTTAAAAAAACAAGAGACCACGCTGTTTTCTCAGATATTTTTATGTATATACATTGCTTTTGCGTCCACTAAGCTTTTCAAAGGAAAAATATCGAAGTAGGCTTATCTCTGACTTTTCAATTTCAGTCTCAACCTCTCAGGACAACAGCCGTCTTCCATTTGCTTCTCTCGAGTCTTTTCCCTCACACTTTGTAGCACTCTCTCTCTCTCTCTCTCTCTCTCTCTCTCTCTTCATGTCTCCTTATCTCTCTCTGATTTTCTATCTCTCAAACTACGCTTTCCCTGACGTTCCTGCTTTTTCTCTGCGCATGACCTTATCTACTCCCTCTTCGCGTCTATGAACATGTAGCATCATTTGTAAAGGGTTGGTTGTATGAATACTGATAGAAATGAAACCATTCTACCACAAAGTTCAGGGGCAAATTTTGTTATACTTTCCACCCTGTTAACAATAATTTATGCATATGTGCATTGGAGGCTATGATAAACAATTGATAGCCAAGCGATGGTTATAATAAATTATTAATGTTTTGTAAAAAGAAGGTGCAAAAAAGCCTTATGTAGACTTGCTTAGATACATGTTTTACATGTGTGTTTGAAAATTACAAGCCAATGAGAATACTGTTTTTGAAAATATCAATAGCAGCAGCAAGAACGAGAACAACAGCAAGTATAATAATGCTGATGGTCATACTAATAATAAAATTGATAGTAAAAATATGGTCCTCTATGTTGTAAATTAATAATGAATCAGAATTGTCATAACAACCTGTAGGATTACACTTGGGCTATAACTGCATGCAAGCAAAAAAGGGCACAAACCAAAAACAAAGAAAGAAGTGAAGAGAGATTAAACATCTGATCTGTAATTGACCTACAGTCCTAATACTTTGTTATAAAACTATGTTTACAAGCAGTTACACGTAATTCATTATAGAATTTCTTAAATTCCAATCTTGTGTGCCATATTGACTCACACTGAAAGAAAGCCTGTTATTGTTTGACAACTGGGTATTCAGGGATGTGATGGAAAGAGAAATGCTTACACAGTGAAGTCGATTAAGTTTAATCCGACAACATGCAATATCATCAGTCTTGTACTCGTTTCTGTCGTAAACAGAAATATATCATTGTTATTACTGAATAAGATTAATTACCTTTATCACCACAGCTGATGGGTATAGCACGGTTGATACTAAGCTTACATCCCTGTATGCTTGCACGATGTTGTATAATAGTATTATTGTTATTATTTTTATAGTAGCACATTTAGTAGCGTAGCAGTAATAGTAGCAGCAGCAGTAATGTTTGTATTGATAGTTGTGGATATAGTAGACTCATAGAGTTACAGACTACATGTAGCAGCAACAACAGCGGCGGTAGTGGCGGTACTGTTTGTCAAGGTTGTTGTAGGCCTAATACTAATAATAGACTATTACTTAGTATATACATATATATTTTTAAAAGTACTGCTTTAAAGTTATTGTAACTTTTAATTTTGCATTTACACGAACTCGGGCGTAGTACAAATCGTAATTCATCACTGGGTTGCCAACATCCTCACTAAAGTAACTGGTATGGAAAGGAAGAGTACATGTTGTACTTGAGAGGAATGAAATGCAATGTAAGTGCCTATTTTGGTCTGAACTATCTTTCATGAAGTTGCACCTCTATTAGATCTACAACCAAGCCGTTTTGATTAAAATAAAATGTTTTAACAGGACGTGGCTGAGAGAATTTCGGATCAAGACGGTCGCCTCGAAGTGAAACCAAAGCTATCTGTTAGTTTTCTTTTCCCAAACTGTAGTTCACAAGTACAGTATTGGCTCGTACATAAAACCTCGTTTTCTATTTGATGAAGTTGCAAATCAACTAAATATACATATCAAGATACAAAGCTGAAATTCTCTACAGTGGCTTAAGAAAATGTGTTTACATGCGGCAAAACCTAAATAACGTTACTTTCCCTCATTGTCGTGAAATTAGTCATAATCATAACTTGGAAGAATGGTTGTAAAATCTAACAAGACAATTGGTTGCTACTTTTGCAATTCTCTGGAAAAAAAACCCACACTGATCTTCAAATTTGGGAATACAACATTTGAGGACACATGCACATCTCGGCCTATAAAAAAACAAGGTAGGATTTGGACTGGCTGAGACCGATAGCACAGTCGTGTGCATTGCTGGTGGGGCTTCCAGCTCCGACGGTCGGTTAATTTCAGTGCGTGATGATCAAATAAGAGAAATAAGTAGGCCCATAATAAACTCATTTTGTGGGATTGCAATAATATCTGTTACATTTAGTACACTACCTAAAAGAGCGGGTTTCGGGGTTTCAACAAATATTAAGAAAAGATAGCTGTGCACTGACGGATCAGCAAAAGATACCACAAAAATGGTAGTGCAGGTATATCTACATTGAATGGCCAAATGGAAAAACCCAGGGAACATCAATCCCCACATATAACACGCATCCACTTACCCAGTTAAAAAACTGAAGCTTTACAAGAAGCTGCATTGATGCTCTTAAGCAGGAAAGATACCTACAACTCTAAGGTCGTCCCGCTATCAGATAAAAATGGCAACTGCGACCTATTTTGAAATGCTGCTGCAGATGAGCTAGCAAAACAAGAATTCAACATGGAACAAGTGCATTACGGATTATTAAGAACCAAAATCCTCTATACACGCTGACATAAACAACAGATGGAGAGTACAACATCCCCAGCAAAAGGCCAAGGACCCCATCTAGAGTCTGCTCTTTCATATCAAGAACTGGTCACAACAACCTCAGACACCCTGTGTAAAGTCGCCTGAAGGTTGGCGACTCCTCGGGATGTCCCTGTGGAGCCGAGGGGGTATCCTTTGTGGCGGAAGCTGCATGGCTCATGACTGGACCTGGAGACGACGGCAACCTACATTGAAAATTATTTTTATTTCAACAGCCATCCTTGAAGTCTGACAGGGAGAACGAAGAAGAAGAAAAACAAGGAGGAGGAGGAGAAGAAGACGAAGGAAGAAAGAAGAAGAAGCATAGCTAATACATTGTCGAGTGACCTGCTCTTTGAAAATAATTTTCATTGAAAACTAAAATAAATGTCAGCATATAAAAATTTTGTGAATGGTTTGTTACATAAACTAATTGGTGGATGCAAAGTTTGATTTGACATGACCCTGATAATAGTTAATAAGCCCATACGTGGAAGAAAAATAAATACTGACGTGAAGTATGTACGTGTAATTAAGAAATTGATGTGAGGGTCATGTCACTTGTCAGTAAGCTATGCGCGTTAACAATTAATTAATACTATTATTGTTTTTGTTGTTGTTGGCGCTTCAAAATGACAGGCCGTTATCAATCTCTTTTACTCCAGCATCATTTACCTCATGACATGGGGCAGGGTAGCCCAGTAGTTTGTGCGTCGGACTCGTGATCTGATGGTTGATGGTTTAATTGTCCTGACCTAAAACTACCTATTGGTGCGGAATTATACATTAAAAGTGGTCCAAGCGCGATTTCTTTAAAGATTCGTAATATCTTTCCTTTCTAACCACACAAGGAAATGCAAAACATGCAAGAAGGAATGCGGAAGAGATTGTGTCCCCCAATATCTCATGTAGATTTAGGTCCGAACCATTCCTATTGTTGCAACTGCTTTAGAAAACAATTCATCCAAACTTGTTTCAGTCCACTGACCGGTAAATAGGTATTTGGCTAAAAGTAGTGCTTGAATTTTGTGGTACGCTAACACTTAAACGCCTCTTACTAGAGCGACGCACTGTGATGCTCTGAAATATGAGTTGAATTAATCAATGTTCTCTGGTGTATAAGTTTGCTGTGATAAAGACGTTTAGTGTTGAGACTGAACTCCCCGTTGAAATCATTCTTTTTTATATATATTAATGTATATCATCACCATTTTATTCATGTATTATAGACATCGGCAAAGATTACTACATGTACTTACAATTCATACTCTGTGAGCATTTAGGCCACACGCCCCGTAAGTTAATCTATACTGTTGATGACTAAGTTTGTCAGATTTTTTTCACCCCCTATGATATTTCTGTAACACTAATACAATGTACTTTGTCGAACTTCACTTAGTAGCGCCTTTAACACCGAAAAAAAAACAACAATTATTTGCTTGCTACAGCTTAATAAGAATACTTTATTTAAAATCAAGCATAGTCTTCGTATCAGACAATTGATTATGTGTACAGTCTATTTGTTTTTACTAATAGTCATAAGCTACACCAGACTCTCAATTTCTCATTACACATTTCTTATCATCTAATCCATCATTCTATGGATATGTACATGATTATTCGATTTTAGCTAACAAGATACATGCGTCAAGTTTTAATACCATTTAAGGCTTTATAAAATGGGAGTAAAAATAAATGCAATTGGCAATCATCAAGTGTATAGACAGAGGCACGAAGTGCCGGATACTGTTCACAATTGTATAATGTTTTGTTTCTTTTTTATGTCAGATTACGGTCATGCATAGCTTTTACTTACATTTTGGCTTTGTATACATGTGTTTCATATGCCTCCTGTTGAGGCCCACTTTTCAGGCAAGTAGTTCCGTTTCGTTTCGGTCTTGTTATGGTTATATTGAGCAATATAAATCAAACCATTGACAACCACAACAAGGCAATTCTCAATTAAACCAAAGAAGAAGATACTCCTGTACACAATAGAATATGCAACTGCATAAAACAAACTACATGCCCACTGAAAGACAGATGCCTCCAAGCGGGTGCAGTTTATCAAGCAATGGTCATACAACAAAACAAAGAAACAAACATTATTATTACATAGGAATAACGGAGAACGAGTTCAAAACTAGGTTCAGTATAACCAGCAAAATTCCTGCTTCCGTTTAGAACATAAACAATCCATTACAACTCTAAGCGAGCATGTTTGGAATTTAAAGAATGCAGACACAAAATACACTATCATGGAAGATACTGGAAACAGCACTACCATACTATACAAAGGCAAAACGGTGCAACCTCTGCCTCGCAGAAAAGTACGCAAGATTAAAAAAAAACAGCCTTAACCATAGAAGGGAGATTATTATTTTCACACTGCCCTCACCTGAGAAAACACATACACGAACAATATAAACATATTAACAAAACGAAGCTACTTGCCTGACGAGTGTACCTAGGCAGGAAGCATATGAAACACAGTGTAGCAAGCTAAATTTGCAAGTACATTTACAGTTCTGAAGTATTTCAAAACCACGGTCTAAAGATAACAAGCGAAGCTAATAAGAAGATTGTTGATTTCCTAAGTGTAACCCTTCATATAAGGAAGAACTCGTACAAACCGTACAAGGAACCAGACAATGTTAGCTGCATCCACAACCGCAGCAATCACCCTCATGCTGTAGCCTACCAAAAAGCATGAAAAGAATGGCCCTGAAACAAATTCGAAAAACGAAGAAATTTTCAACTATGCATCCCCCATGTACACAGAGGCTTTGAATAAAAGCGGATCTAACCAAACGTTTAAACTCAAGAAAGACCAAAAGGAGACTAACAATAATAAAGAAGACAGAAAGAAAAGATGCGGAAAAATTATCTGATTCAACCCTCTATTCAGCAACAGAGTGTCAACAAACTTTGAACAGATCTTCCTCTCCATGATTGACCGACATTTCCCAAAGGCAAATAGCCTTCACAAAATCTTCAACAGAAACACCATCAAAGTCAGCTACAGTTGTATGCCCAACGTCAATCAAACAATCAGGAACCACAATTATTGCAAGAAATTATTGCAACAGCACCGTAATGAACAGACAGAAACAACGTGCAACTGCCGACAAAAAGAAAACTGCTCGCTGAAAGAACGTCGCACCTCTTAATGAATCGTCTATAAGGCCATGGTAACGGAGACAAAAACAAACAAGAAGCATATGTAGGATTCACAGAAAACACTTTTAAGACCAGGTATGATCAACAAAAGTCATTTTTCAAACTAAAAACATAAAAAAAATCTTCTACCAGTCTTAGTGAACACATTTGGGCTCTAAGTAAAAGACAAAAACATAGAACACAAAATAGAATCGCATATACTAAAAAAAAGAAAAGAAAACTAAACCGTATACACCAGAAAAAAAAGACTTATTCGTTGTACTTAAAAGCAAAACTTGCTGTGCTGAAAAAAGAGGTTCCTTTTATGGGTGTAAGGAGATTTTTTTCGCATTGTGCTCATAAACGAAAGTTGGTCAGCAAATCCCAGTCGGCCATGCTGGTAAACACAGATCAGCGACCTAACATTGTAACAAAAAGCAGTCAGCTACCTGATGAGGGCAGAGCTGCCCAAAACTTAAAAGTCGTGGCAAGGTACGAAATTTAGGTAAATATGACAATTATTACGCTCCTGAAGTAGAGCACGCTACGAATTATGCTACTTTACCCTCAAACCTATAATTACTACGTTTCTATCTATCTATCTATCTATCTATTATCTTCTTCGTTGTTTTATGTTATAGAAAATATCACTTTATGTTAAGTTTGAAACTGAACTTGACATTATTTGAAGAAAAATAGTTGTACATGGACAGTACGGTAAATCTCTTACATCTACGGGTAAAATTTGTTATGCAAAAAGCCACTTTGGAACTTGTCCTTAAGTCCAAAACACTAAATTTTATCATCTAACCTTCAACTGCCAAGTTGTGCTTAGTTTAAAAAAAGGTTAAAAAATTAACTCTATACGCATGTCGGGGTCATTTCAGTGCGGGGCAATACACTGTACTAACCTCTCGGGAGAATTACTGAGACTTAAAACTCCATAGACAGTTGTTGCTAACAGTAACAGTGAGGGAAAGGAAGCTAGTTTTCTTGGGCTTTTTTTTTTTTTTGCTGCAAAAGGCTTATAATATAGAAAGGCACTTGGCAAGAAAAAGTCAAAGAAAATAAAGGATGATGATACACTGGAGCCGGATACATTTTACGATTCAAATGAATCGACAGAAAAAAAACCCTCAGTAAGCCTTAACACTGTGACGGAGCTGACTGTTTAGGTAGCTAACATTATACAAATGACGCGGCACAGCGAATGAGTGAATATTTACTAGCAAGTTTATATAATAAACTTTAAGTTAGACTGGTTGAAGGGCGCAATAAACTCTTACCAGGGTTTTTCAAGTCGGGCCGTTGCGAATATATGCGAACAAAGCTATAGGAAGCCTCTCTCCTAAAATCATCATAAAGTTATTATGTAATGTCTACAGTGCCCATACCATCTTTTCTCCTTCTACCTGCTTACACATAACACATAATGTCACAAACAAGAGGAATATTTTCATTACACGACTTATTTTTCAGCATTTGGAATTTTGTCACAAGGACGAGGGGCGCGGGGCTGATGGGTGGTTAAGCTGCTAGTCAACTTTATAAGAATACCACACGGGCCGACAGTTTGGTGTTAGCTTAGTTTAAACAGCACAGTATGCCTAGATTTAGTAAGCTTTTTAAATATTTTGTTCTTTACATGCATTGTACACATTGTAGTTGGTTTATATGATTTTCTTCAGAATAATTTCCATAAACGGAAAGAAAGAAACTGACCACAACGGTGTTTTTGAACACACATTTCTTATCAAACTTAGGAAAAAGTGTCTGAGTGCGTGCACGAGAGAGAGAGAGTGA
>BMAT01009182.1:165351-177544 GCA_019649035.1 Elysia marginata
AAGAAGAAGAAGAAGAAGAAAACTTAACCTGGCATCCCACTTGCCCATTCAGATTATATATACAGAATTAAAATGTAAAGTAAAAACTTTTGGAGTTCGAAATCACATGCTGTGCATACTGTGGAGCAGCGTGGCTCAGTGGTTAGCGCATCGGACTTGTGATCCGGCAAGAGGCATGTTGTAGCTGCCTTATGAAAGCAATTTATCCACATTTTCCTCATTCCACCCACCTGTAAAATGGCAGTGCTTGAATTTGTAGTATTTGTGTGCTGCAATATGAGTTGAATTTGCTATGGTGCGTATTGGCCCGCTGGGGGAAATATATGTAAAGTCTTGAGACTGCCTTCGGTGGTGGAAGACTATAATCCATATTTTTGTTACTACTACTACTACTACTACTACTACTACTACTACTACTACTACTACTACTACTACTACTACTGCCACCATCACCACCACCAACACCACTTCTATTACTACTACAACTACTACTACTACTACTACTACTACTACCTCTAAGTACTAACTATTACTACCACTACTGCTACTTCTTCTTCTACTACTGCTACTGCTACTATAACTACTACTACTACTACTACTACTACTACTTCTTCTTCTTCTATTACTACAACTACTACTACTACTAAGTACTACATGTACCACCACCAACACTACTACTACTACTGCTACTACTAGGCTACTACTACTAATAAATCTTCTACTACTATTACTACTACTACTAGTACTACTGCTACTACTACCTATAAGTGCTACCACCACCACCACCAACACCACTACTACTACTACTACTACATCTAAGTACTACCACCACCACCAACACCACAACTACTACTACTACTACTACTTGTACTGCTACTACTACTACTACTACTACTACTACTACTACTACTACTACTACTACTACTACTACTACAACTACCCAATTGACACTTAGGTTTATAATGCGCCTACCGGTTTTAGAGATAAAAAAAAAAACTAGATAAAAGATGATAGAAAAATAACCTTCCTTTATCTACCCACTGTGTCTTATCTCAGCCAGTGTCGGCGGTGTTGGCGGGATTCCTCCTGTGTCCCAACACGGCTCAGTGGAATTCAGCTCCACATTCCTGAGTGCCCCACTGTGACGGAAGGTGTGTTTATAGGCGTGTCTGTGTATGCGCGCTAGGCTACTGGGACAGGTGACAAACCTCAGGTAAGGAAAGAGCGGGCGGGGCGGCGGACGAGACGACAAGCGTTGGCTAGTCTCTCAGCCCCTCCGTCTTGTCTATCTTCTCAACCTGTAGGCCTTGGGAAGCAGAAAGGGCCTGGCGCTAACGGTAGCCAAACCTGAAAGTGTTGTTTTGGACAGTTGTTACGTGTGCAGTTAGGCCTAAGCTCTGGTGTTGTTGGTTTTTCGCCTGGGACAAATATTGCATGTTACTTTTAAAAATGTAAAAAATAAAGCAATGTTATCGGTCAAGGTGAAGTGGCAGCGGTTATCGTGTTTTCCACATTGGAATTCCATTTAGATGTAGATCTAGATCTAGTGTTGGCTTCGTTAAATCTTCGAATCAAGGCCTAGGTCTACATCTAGATTAGATCTAGACTATATTCTAATGTAGGATCTTGTCGGGAGAAAAAATTAAATAGGCCTAGATCTGTATCTAGATCTTCCTTTCAGAAATACTTCTTGATCTAGTTTTTCCCAGACTTGGGTCTAGATCTAGAGCCTAGATGGAAGTTTGGAGCTTTATTTCTTGATCTGGATTTTCAACTCTTAGAGACTTGTGACGGTTGAAGGTCTGAAAAAAATTGTGAAAAAAATGTTATCTATGCAATCTACAGACCTACTTGAAATTTTGAGCGACATGTGTGCGTATTTCATTTCTGGCTTTACTCAAATTCCAGATCTTTAAAGAGTTTAAAAGCACACCTTCATTCAAGAATATAGGAAGAACGGCATGTCGGCTGGTAAGTTTTCTATTAGTTCGTAGTCTAGATTATGCTGTAGCCTAGATCAATCAATAAAAAAGCCGATACGCTTTGTGGGTGCATGCCACAGGTTGAGCCTTTGCCCTTACTTCTCATTTAAGCATTGCTAAGTAAAATTAATTCTACTTTAATAACCATAGAATGTTTTTGGTCTTAGCTAAAATTCAACCTATAAACCATTCGATAAACTTATGGTATATTGAAGTATCTTTAAGTATACATGGCAAACTTAAAACTCAAGTTTCTAATACTCACGTTTTATTTTTTTATATCCTGCAGCCCACTCCTTCACTGCATTTGCCTGTCCCAAGCTCGATATTCCTAAAATTTAAAGCTACAAGCTGAAAGCAATCTTACATGCCGCCAAATCTCTTATTTTTAGATCTTTCAAACTGAACTTTTTTTCTTAGACTCCCTACCCACATACTCTCCCTCTGTCTTTCCTCCACCCCCACCCCCACCCCCCATTTTCTGGGGAAAAAAAAGAAAGAAAGGAAAAAAAAGAAAAGGAACGGGGGTTTATATTGTAACAAGGCTTCATTTTCATGTTTGCTTATAAGTTAATCTTGTAGGCCTACATCTGTTTGTAAACCTATCGTTCATGTTTATGTAGGTTAAGCGTTAAACTTCCCAAAAGGAATGATTTTGTATGCATCTTCGAAATGAAAATTCAGAGAGGGGAGGGTTAGAGAAAGAGATGGAGAGAGAGAGAGAGAGAGAGAGAGAGAGAGAGAGATACTCTAAAGTTCTGTTCAAATCAACAAAGGATTTGATGCAGCTTTATCCATTATTTTCTTTCTTAATTTGTCGAATTCAACGCTGTGCCCTTTCGTGACAGTGCTCATTGCTGTTTGGAACTTGTGCAGTGCAAATATAAATTCGAGTGACCCACTCTATGATTAAAAGTGTCGAAAAATAATCACGCTGTTTCAAACATATATATTATCGGCATAATAGTATTTATGATAGTGATATGGGCAGCGTGGCGGAGTGGTTAGCGCGTCGGACTCGAGATCTGGAGGTCGCGGGTTCGATTGCCGACCATGCCATTGCTTTGGGAAAGCAATTCACCCTAACTTTACCCAGTCCATCCACCTGTAAAATGGGTACTCAACAACAGGATTCAAATATATTTGTCTGCTGGGACATTAGTAGCGCTGCTCTGTGGCGACACAGTTACGCTGAGTAACAAAGACAAATTTCCCGAAAGGGATTTATATAGTTTATACATATAAAAAAAAAGAGTATGATGAGTGATGGTATCCTTCAGTCACGGATGACTTGGATACGGGAGCTTTGAGGGGAAAAATAGTATTATCTTGATACAAAAACCTGGTTGCTCTTTCAACTTTTTTGGACAATTTCTTTACTTTTGCTTTTTCGAGTTAGAGATTATACCTTATTGTGTTCAAATTTTGTAGCTTTAAACCTACGTTAAAGGCGATTAAGATAAGACAGACAACATTTGTTTGTCCCATCGCTGGAAAATTTTGTTGAGGCCCTATCAGAAAACACGAAATCCAACAAAATGGGATCGTATCGCAACCAAGCTGTCAATCAATCAAATGAATCAATGGTTCTGACCCAATTCTACGTCACAACTTGGGAAATACCAATATCTTCCGCCTGCCTTCTTGCAGATTGCGCATCTTTTTGTGTGGCACGATAGGGAAAAGATATTACGCAGCTTAAATAAAGCGCTCTTAGAACAATAAGTCTTTTAATACACAACTCCGCACCAATAAGTTACATGTAGGTAGATTTAGGTAATAACCATTTTAGGTTCAAAGAGAAAGACAGAAAATAGAGAGAAATAGTTAAAAGAGGGGGGAGGGGTAGAGACAGACAGGGAGAGATGGGGATAAAGAATGAAAATTAAGAAAGAGATGGAAAAAAATGAGTAACTCCATAGCATTAGCTTTAGCATACCGCGACGGTCAACAATGAAAAGGGACACCACTTTGCCTTGCATGAGCTCTCACTGAAAGATTTGGAGTGTGGGCTGAGTCTTTGGAATGAACTACACATGATCATTTTCTCTATTTTTACAGTGACACTTTATCACTTGTAGATGCAATTTATGTTCATTCCACCACATTTTTCCTGGGGTGTTAAATAGGTCGGGAATAAGAATCAGTATAAAAATAGAGTCGCTGTCTATAAAACATTTCTGGTGTATAATTCGAGTTCTTTAACCGATACGCTCTAGCTCTTTTTTGACACGATTTGCATGAAAACTGCAGGAAACTGATTACCAGTATCCGGTTATACTCATCCTGTCAGGTTCGAGTGGCTTGTGTGCTTATTTGTCATTGGTAGTAAATATTGTGGTTTCAAGTGATTGGTTAAATTCACCTATCATAAAAATGGTCGTCAAAACTATGGTCTATTGGTGCTTTCAATACGTGTGACCTGTCAGTAATAAAAGGCTAAAATACAAATTTTGATGCACAAGACTTTTAATGTGCTCTGCCAATGCTAAAATATTGACATAGCCTACTCCGTTTCAAGATTCGAATTAAAAGAGAATACGAATTTTTTTCGCTTTGTGTTACAAAGGAGAGTTTGAGCCTCCTCTTATTTAAGATTCAAAGAAATTTCAGGCCCGAATATTTTCCATTTCGTGATTACTGTCGAGGTTTCATATTGCCCCCATTACCTTCCAGAAAATGAAGTTGTCGCTGGCTGTGACACCAGCAGAATTTTAGACATCATACAGTTGACAGGTCAAAATATGGGGAAATTTTTGTCACTTTTTTACAAACATGATGGTTCTTTGGCAGTTTTCCAAACTAGGCCCTATATTTAGTTAAAAAATGCATGTATTATTTGTAGACAATAGCATATATACATATATATGCGGAGCAGCTGCTCTTTTGAATGCATGTTGTTTTAAAAAATTACACAATGGCCTCCAAATTTTAGGTGTAACCGAGACCGAGCACAAAACCCTGCACAGACATACTTACCGTTTTCCATTTTCATGTACACACGCACACACACATGCTAATCAACATGGCATCTGGTGTCGGGGCATAATACTATTGTCTCAACACACAATTGGCTGCGCATAATAATGTGGCCTACATAATTGCATTTGCCTCGTTTGCAGTTTGTGAATTACTATTTGATAGCAACTGCCTAAAATAACAGGATAACTGCTTGTTCTGGGGTTTTATTACTCAGTGCAGGTGAATGCAATATAACTTATATATTGTCAAAAACGTAAAGACACCTGCATGTAAAATTCAATCCATGCCCGCTTTAAGTTTAAGTAATAATCTCGCACCCAGTGCGAATAAGTGGGATATCGGAAATTTTTATTTTTAGAAAACGCCTTTTAAAAGTAGATTTATTCCCCCGATTCTCTATCTTTTAATCAAAAGGATTTCTTGCATCTTTCAACAAAATTGTGATAACTTGCTGCAAATTTCAGCATTTGGGAACAAAGGAAAAAGCAAATTATTCAATACCGCTTGTTATATGAAATTTGCTACATCCGAATGATTCGCACTGATCGATAGTTAAATTTGTTGAGAGAGGGATGGAATGATGAATATTAAAAGCTGACTTGTTTGTGCCGGTGTGTGGACTTTTTAAGCATCTCACAGATTTGAGAAGATGTGGATTTTACGGGAGTGAGGGGGAAGGCGGGGTTAACATGAGAAGTTGCGGTCAAAGGCTTTGTGGGATAAATTTAGAATGTTTGTCACACCTCCTGTGACCACCAGTTTTCTTGATTATGTTTCTGTACGAACGCAAATAGCTTAGCAGTGTTTATCCAGCACCCGCCATTTAATTAGCATCATTGTATCTGTCGGGCATCATCGCATCAGTTGTGCTTACTTTACCTCATGGTTCTTCAAGATTTTAATAGTATGGGAGTACATTTCTGTGTGAATCATTGGGATGTGTGAAAAGTGAGATTCTTACCACAAAATCTATGTGAAAAATTAAATTGTTTTTGTTTAAAAAAAAACCTCAGCGTAGAACCATTGGCTTTTGTTCAGTGTCAAATACATTCAATTTTTAATATAAACGTATTCATGTTCATTCATTCCTTATCAGCAAGAAACAGATTGTGTCACTGCCAGGATAATATTAAGTTTATTTCATTTGTATGTGTGTGTGTGTGATTGTTGACAAATATAATAATAAATATTTTATGAACGTATTTAAATTAAGTTTTGATTAATAATATTCCAAAAATATTATAGGTCATCATAGTCATAACAAATGCGTTTCCATTTCACATACAAAGTCCTGATGTTATCCAAATCAAAGCAAAATAGATGTTTTACCTATGAAAAGGAATTGTAATAAGTTATCGATCTGGTGGGAAAGTAGGTCTATCACGCTATGTCTAGTCAACTGTGACGACTGAATTTTTAGAAACAGGTTTTTTGTATCAATAGTATCCTCACGGCAAGGAGTGTCAAAATGTACTATGTAGGCCTCAAGCATTAAGCTTGAACTCTATAAGGTGATCATAATCACCAGTGCGCACAAGTACGGTTTTAAGTCTTTTGGTGAAAGTGACCGAAAAAAAAGCTTGCCTCCGTGACCCAGTAGAAATTTAAGCCTTATTTGAGTTGTATTCGATATGGCGAAATTAAAAACACAATCAAATGTCGGAAAAAATAACATTAATGTTGGCGGTATTTTGAGAGAGAAAAAAAAGTAAAAGAAAATAAGTGTGCTCAGTCTGAAATCTATAATAGCTACAAACTTTCAAGTCGGATGAAATCCGCTATAACTTTTAGAAAGGCGTAATACCATAAATAATGATAGTGCATACAACATAAAATTGAGAAATGGAATTCATATGTTAATTAACAGCTAAATCACATTTTCTGAAAAAAATGTTTTAGAAAAGTTTAATTTCGCTAATGCTCTGTATTTACTCAAGATCCATTAACACTTCCTCTTTTTGCTTTTGTTTTTCACAACTGCCGAAATTCAATGAGTCAATGAAACATCACGAATACAATTTATTTCTAACATGTATAATTATCAACAAAGCAGTATCACCCAGCAGACCCTTTGCATGTAATAACATTCTTAAACCAGATCTCTAAGCATTTATTGGTGTTGCTTTTCTGCAGCTCTCTTTAGATGTTACTAAAAAAATATTTCTCGTTGGATATTTTACACGACGGATAAGAAAAGAAGGGTTGAATATTATAATTACAATGTGCTTGGAATTTAAGTTATGAATTTAGAACTTTATCCCTCTTCATTCAGAAGCCACCCCCCCCCCAAACTATTTTTATTAAGTCAAATTTCATTTTGTTTTGTTCTCGAATCACACGTTTTTCTATCATTTATAACCAAACCTTAATAGAACCAAGAATATGTAGTGGAGGCAGCCACTGTGCAATCAAATGATTGGAAAATTTTAAAGGTATGAAATTAGCAGTGGAGAGAAGTAGGCTTTTAAGTGGAAATGCGCGAAATGTCTGCCTTAAGTATGTACGACCCGGAAAGAGCGTAGTGGCGACAAGGTATAAACTGTTTCTCTAAATGGCAAGGTGGTGGGTGCCGAAGCATCTGTAAGTCGAGGGTTCGGGTCATACACTGTACTAAAGGCAGACATTCCGGTTCTTCCTCTTTAAAGCCTAGTTCTCTCCACTACTAATTTCATATCTTTAAAATCTTCCAATCACTTAATAGAACCCAGTCCATTGTAAACCGAAAGAGGCTTAGCCCATGTCTAGACTTCCACTCAACAAAGATTTACCCTGTATGTCTCTTCAACGTTTCTGGGTGCTTTCGAAACTGGAGCCTGCCGTTGAAAGAAATCTTTCATGCGCAAGTTGCGTGCGTGTTTTCATGTAAAGAGGAAAAAGAGATAGAACTTGAACAGATGGAGAGATAGAAGAAAAGAAAGATATGGTGAAAGAGAGAGGGGGGGAGAGACAGAGAGAGAGAGAGACAGAGAGATGTATGTTTGTACTTCTGACTTGGTTCAGTGGAGATGTTACGCCTCGATGGACTAGTAAGTCATGCTTGACACCCATCCTCGTACCCCACCTCCCTTCCCCCTACCTCTGTCTTTCTCCACGTGAACACACACACACCGGTACAGGGTCAAGCTCTAGTCTTACGACAGAAGCACTTACTCCGCAAAGGTAGGCTTGTGATCTAAACGCACCGGACATCGGCTTGACCGGCGTGTAAACGGAGCTAGGACCCTGTCATAACAGATGTTTTACAGGCTTAGTGCTGTACAGTGTAGTCTACCATGCTTATGCCATGATGTTCCCACCATGTCTTTTTGTAATTTTGCATCGTAATCACAGACTTGATCGTACCCCTTGTACCTTGTAGACGATAACCTGCTCAATATTCATGCTTCCTGCACAGCGCGTAAACCAAATACTCGTAATATAACTATGTAGGCCTACGCCCTAAATGTAGGAAATGAAAGTTCGAAGTTATATCTGTGCAAGTAACGGGCATACACAAAACACAGTAATGCTTTTGCCAGCAAGTCTAGTTTTAAAAAAAGAAGCAATGAAAAGGTGCACCATTAGCAATAAGAGCAACACCACCAACAGCATCATCATTCATCATTCTCATCATCATCAACAGCAGTAACGATAATAATGAAATAATTAACGATAAGAACAATACTTACATCAACAACAATGTTAAGAACAACATGAAATAAAAACTGCTCTTGTCATAATGAGAAATTGGTGATAAGGGTGCACCATGAGCAACTCCAAAAAAGGATACCCCGGTACATGTATTAAAACTAAACAGCACAGTTGGTACTTGTGCACGCTTTTAAAATAAAAGTACAAGAATAAAGGGGCATGTTGTGCTGTACATGGTATAAACGGGTTTAAGTGTGCAAGTGAAATAAAAAAAAACAATGCTTCGTTGTCCTTCGATAAATTTCTGTGTAACCGGTTGTGCGTGTACTTGAAGGGCTTTGGCGCCAAGAGCCTCTCTGTTTTATCTGAAATAGGTCTCGGATAACCAATTTTAGGGCTTGGATAACCTGAAAAGAGCTCTTTGTCACACCCGGTGCATATTAGACAGTTTGGCTTTACAGTGTTGCAGCAGCCACGCCAGCGGGCAGGTTGGCTTGCAATGTAGTATGTACGAGACCTGTCTCAGGGTATTTCTTAAAAAATACACGTACAAGTTTACAAGACCATTAGCATAAATGACTACATTTCAAAACGAGATTCTATTGTTTATTAACTGTTAAAACACAAAAAGACCATAGATAATTATAGATCTATTTATCAGTCGGTTTGACAGTAAAAACTAATAAGCATAGGATAGTCATAATTTATGAGTTATATTTTTTTAAGAGGGTAAAATTCCGAAGAGGTGTGACAGTACGTTTAATGTTTTGAGAATATGAATTTCAAAGAGATTTGACAGTGTAGCATAGCCATCTGCAGTGTGCCTGGGTATTGCACATGCCTGGTAAATGATGCGGAGGCCTAAATACAAAAAATGTAGTACTCATGGGTATTTCAATCAAGTTAAATGTCACTCTTTTCTTTGGTTTTAGAGTCAACCCAGCTTTGAAACAGCTGTAAAACCTACATTATGAAACGATATTATAGACTTCTCAGGACCAAAGAATCTTTCTTTTTTCACTTATGCATAGAATAGTCATTCTATTAAGGAGAGTTCAATGATATAATTTCCAAATCAAATCTTTTTTTTTTCTGGTTGTGTCGACCCAAATGGTTAGTCTTTCTCCAATTTAATGTTTTACCTGAAGTTTTGGTCGTCCTGTGCACATTGCGAACATCGCAAGTCCTTCTCAAAGAAACCGCTTCATAATTTTATCGAGGCCTATCGTGTAAAAAAAAAACAAACCCACTAATTTTCGAATCGTTTTGAGAACAACCAGGATTTTTCCATAAAACAAATTCAGTGAGATTTTAACGTACGCATATAATTAACCACAAGAATTCATTAGCTTAATGGTTTATCTACACCAGATTACATTTGGCACCTTACGAATGTTATATGAATTAGCAAAGATACACTCAGGGTCTTATTTTTTTTCAACTATGTGCCTGATATGTGAAAGAATTGGCGATCAAAACTCTGCAGACTTTTCCATCATCAACTTCGGAATGTTGCTATATCGTTGTCATCTCAACACACAGACACCCCAGGAAGCCCATTCATAACATGCTGTTCTTTCTCCTTTTATCATAACACGTATAAAAACTAGTACATTATTTTAATCCATACTATTTAAGATCAAAATGACCTTAAAAGCCAATGCTTTGTTCTTTTCTAGTTGTAATGATTGATCTTTATAATTTGATTACCTGTGTCATACAATCCTTAGTTCTTTTATCTCCATGAGAGCCGTAACACTCGTTTATCATATCAAAACTGTACCACATTTATGTTGCTTTCAACCATTTTGTCGAAATTAGTAGGCTTTTGTTGGCTCGTAACATTTGCATCTTGCCCATTGTTAGATCATACTGTCTTCAAGACTAAAATCTGAATTTTCTCTTTCAAACACTGGGCTTACAGAAGCTTTAGTAAATGTGTTTTTTTAGTTGTTTCAAGTCTCCATGAAATATTATACACTATTATTCTATATCTTCTACATGATTGTTTTGATTCATTAATTTGTCCTACGATTTAAATCTTTAGTGGACTTTATGTCGGACTTTCTAAATCTGTTATGGCCGTGTATTCAGTTCTCTTTATTAGACGTAGGCCTACCAAATGTCTCGTTTTGCCTTGAAAAACGATCAAACGTGTCATTGGATTGCTTTATTTGTACAGATATAATATTATTATAGTTGTTTCGTAAACAGCTTTGCCACCTCACTGCTTTATAACCTGTTAAAACAGTCAATACTCGTTGACACCGTTTGTAAAATGGTATAATTGATAATTAGCAATATTATTATACAACATAATAAATAGCGTACGCTGGTAGAAAACCGCACAAATTCGAAGGCAAACGTAACCATATAACGTGTGTAATCTTCACATCATTCACAGGCTTCAGCTCGCGTAGTAGTTTGACAGATTTATCATTTGCAATGTTACGTTTTTGCTTTCCAATCTAGACAATTTCTTTTGTCAATGCAAACTTTAACATCTTTAATTTGCATCGTAATCCTTTTTTCGCATGATGGTTGATTCAACACCCAGATTATAGGCCTCAATTTTAACTTGAAATGGGTAAATTTCAACGATACCGATGCGACCTTGTGCTATGTGATTGTTTACTTGACCAAAACAACAAATTTTGATGAATTTTTTTTTTCAAAATAATGAAGGCAAACCATGGAAGGCTAATTATTTTTCAGACGTCTGCAATCTGCTTTCGAAGCTTATCTTCTTATATCATTTGGCAGCTGCACTGAGGAAAAGTCTAAACCTTTTTGTCGTTGAGTGATTTTGTACATGTATCTTGAAAGTTTCATTTGCACAACTTTTCAAAAACAAAAAAGTGCACATATGTAGGCAATGAGCAGGATATGTTGCGGTTACGAAGACGATGTTCTGAAAGAAACATAGTTTTTCAGAACTGCCTACCAAACTCCTTTTTTTCCTTTGTCGTCTTTCAATCGCCTTTAATTTTTTTACTCTCCCCCTCACTTTTAAGAGACCATTCACGGGCAACCTACATGCGTGTCCCCATAAAATTAATATGTGCGCATGGATGACTCGTGCTTCCTTCCTCCTCCATCAAACCAGACTGTTTTTGGCATGTTGCCAGTGAGTGTGGCCCTGCTTGCCCTCGTAGAAATCGGTCAATGATAAAACATAATTGTTATCTAGACTGATAGTTGGTGTGTCGACATTTTAGGTTGACTCTAAACGTGAAGCTTATCGTACTCATTTCACATTAAAAAAAGCCGCATATCGTCATGTTTCACTGTTTTAAAAGCCAAAAAAAATTATAGCATTTTCTCACTGAGTAGGAAGTTTTACGATAGCCCTCCTTCACTCCACTTCCAACATCCTGCATCTCTATGCCTTTTACCTTACCACCATGATCTTAGTTTTTGTTTATCTACCAGCTTCTCGCTTGCTCAATCTATGTCTGATTGATGTTTGTTGACTTTCATGTTACATTTCTTTTCTCTGTATTTTCCCGCATTTTCTAAACTCTCTCAAATCTCTCCTGCCTTCTCTTTTTCTTTCTCGAGGTATCTATCTATCTATCTATCTATCTATCTATCTATCT
>BMAT01009182.1:178398-189977 GCA_019649035.1 Elysia marginata
TAGTAGTGGTGGTGGTAAGTAGCAGTAGTATTATTATTAGTAGTAGCATTAGTAGTAGTAGAAGTAGTAGGAGGAGGAGGAGAAGGAGTTTTTTGGTCAGAAATAGTGGCCACCGTATTTTAACTGTTACTGTTTTGTTTATCATAATTTTTTTCTTTTTTTAAAACAGTTTTACAGACGCCGTGAATCAAGTGATACTTACGACCAAGGCTTAAAGAGGAAGAATTAATAGAGTAGAGGAATAGTTGTTACTGCATTGACCCAATCCCTCGAACCAGGGGACAGGCTAATATGCTTTCTCCAGACCGTGAGAAAGTTCTACTGCTAAAGGCCATCCTGTGCAAGTGTTTCCATTCACTCTGACGTTGCCTTTTGGTTGACGACCTTGTGGAAGCATCCTTTCTAGCAAGATGACACTTCAACTTTTGCCCTTGGGTTTGCTGCTCCTGACCGTTGCAGTCCCGGTGGAGGCTGAATGTGACCCGGGCCCAGCGGTGGTGGCCGTGGCGAGTGTGTTGTCCACCCTGGCTGTTGTCGTGCTGGTACTGCTTGCCATCTTCTTCTTCAGACGCAGGTCGAGGCGCAAAGGTGAGGACATGTAGGGATGTTTCTTTCGATTCTTGTGTTTCCCAACAATAAAACCCCCTACACCTTATTGTTTTTGCCAAACGCGCATACAAACTGCTCCTGTTCGTTTTTATTATCACTTTTACTAATTCAAATAGAATTCTGTGATTTATTAGGCTGTATATATGCTTCTTTAGCGATGTCAAACCAACTTTTGGCTGTTCTCTCGTTCGTAACTACGCTATACAGCGGTGAGATTTGAGCTATGCTGGATGAGATCGTTACCAAACTCACCAGTCGTGGCTCTAAAAAATACCCCATTTCACTCCCATCACACATAGAGACACGAAATCGAAATTTATGAAGAGTTTCATTGTCAGTGCTACGACATATACCTATCCCTGTGGTTATAGGTTCGAAAGATGTTGCACAAAGTTCTAAAATTAGATTTAGTAAGTAAAGGAAACCTGATTCTTATCCTCTAGGTGCCTTATTCCAACGATATTTTGAGACTTCTCCTGTGCATTTAGTCTTCTTGGCTTACGACTCTTCTCTCCTTATCTAATATTTTCAATAGTCTTAGCCACTGCTTTTTTATATCAACATCTTAATCTATTCTATTTGCCACTGTTTTTGTGTAAAAAATCAACCAAACAAAATGCCTGACCCACGCGCGCAAGAACGTTTATTGCAACCGAAATCGATAAGTACATTAATATTTTTATAAGTGCAACAAGCTCAGGTTTTCTTTGTAACAAAACGCTATATGTAATAATAACTCAAGATGTTTAAAATTCCACACGTTCTTTTTATCTTTATCTGCCGGTTTTTGTGGCTTGTATGTATTGACCTTTCCACTTAAGCAGGTGAACGACGTGACTTTTAAAGAAGTACTTGCGCCATTTTATTGATAATCTGACAATTAATATTCTCCTATAAAATAGATGTATACATACAAATTCCAGGCTCTCTAAAAGGACTGGTGCAGGATCTAATTATTCGTAGTCCTCTTCAGAGCATAGGGCACCGACAAACGTCCTCCATTCACATATGTCCTGGGCGAACAAATTGCAATATTTAAAAAATGAATATGATAAACAGAAGAGAAGCGTTCATTTGGCGTATGTGTGAATTTCATTACCCTGCATTAAACTGAACTATCTTTCAAACTTCACAGAACACCAAAATAAATGGCAAGCAAGATCCTGGAATAATAACAAAACAGACCTTGAATTGAAAAGCTTAATCGCTTTGCTTATCATATAGTGCACTATTAGTACTACACTTCTTGACGAGTTTTCTCCTGAAGCAACAAACACAGATTGTCTCTTTCATATTTTTTGTCTTTTTCAAGGTTCTCAGCCCCAACTCACCATCGCAACAGTGAATTCCGAATCGGATAAACGCGCTGCTTTATGACCGATAAAGAGATCTTTTAAGTGTATTTTTTATTTTTTAACTTAGAGAGTAACAAGAACTTACGTGTCGCTGCTCTGTGGCGACACAGTTGCGCTGAGTAACGGAGTCAAATTTTCTGAAACGGATTAATATAGTGTTTAAAAGAAATAAAATAAATATATTGTCTTACTTGACAAAAAATACACTTCTCTGTGTGATGCATTCCTCAGGTCACAATATGACTCGGCCCAGCTCATCCTACCAACCTCATGGTGTAGTCAATCGAGCTTTCTCCCATCCTGATGACGGCGGCCTGTCCGAACAAGGTGAGCTGCACGTCATTATTCATTCACTAGATATTAAGACCTTTGCAAAAAAACTTTGCTGATTTTTCCAAATAGACTTTGAGAGAGTTGATGTAATCATTAACAGTTTGGGCTTAAGGACATGGCATAAGAAGAAAAGGGAGATAAATAGGTCTTAAATTACACCTTAATATAAAAATATTAATATAAGAAGAGCGCGCGGGGAAGGAGGCGTGTGGATCGTAAAGATTAAAAAAGGTACTATCGCATCTGTCCAGGCTCGCGACAAGAGGTCTTGCGTTGTGCTTTCCAGATAACGAGAGGTCTAAAAGATTTAAAAGATACAAGCAGTCCGAAACGCAGACCTTCCGCGTCTATTCTTTTTTTTCTTTTGGTCGGAAAAGAACCCAACTTATTCTGAGATTAGAAGGAAAGAAATTGTGGATGCTGACTACGTCAATAAACAGGAAAGATAACTAAATTAACATGAAAGAACATAGGTCAAACGTTTTACTAAATGTATCATAGACAAGACGCTATGCCCGGTTGATTAAATCAGTTCTAGTCTTCCGGCTTCAAAATAAGCAGCCACTGGTTGAGCTAGTATAACGTCATGTCGCTGCCTTCACTTTTATGTTCCTAAATTTCTGAAAGTCGACAAAATGAACAAACAAAAATAATCCCCCACCTTTCTCGAAAGGTTTAATATTGTTAATTGTTTCCGAAAAAAAAAAACATCTTTTCTTTTTCTCGTGACGGAGAGAAATTCAAAATCAAAGGTCTTTTCTTGCAACGTAAACTACCTGAACTCTGCGCGCGTAATTCAAAACATTGGTTCGGGCAAGACCGGATGTTTAAAAACACGGCTTCGTGTTTAATCATCACTATAATTATTGTCGCAACATGCTGAGCTTGTGATACGTCAGCTCAGATTGACTCAGACTGCTGCTACCCAAGTCAACACAATGTATGATCGATTTACTTAGAGTACTTTTTTTTTTACCTCTGTGGTTCTTACTTAGGCAAGCTTGATGGCGCGAGGCCATGCGTTTGGGTAAACTATAAAATTTATGTAGGGCTTCATTGCTTTTGCACTTGTTTTGATGAGCACGTTCTTAAAGATACGAAACGCTGTTTGTTTTTGTTTACCTGGTTAGTCATCCACCCATTTACATAGAAAGCGAGTTCAAGGTTTATGATAGCATGGATCTCAATTAAGATTAAGAACATGACTTTGATTTATCGTTTTCGTTAAAAAACACCTGGATCTCTACCTCACCCACCCTCCACCTATTCGCCTCTATTTCTCCGCCCCTCCCCCCCCTCTCTCTCTCTCTTTCTCTCTCGCACTCTTCTCCCCTCCCTTTACGACCATCCTGTCCTTAAATAATTATCACCTTTCTATTCACATAAGCTTATTTGTTTATTCTCTGTTCTATATCAGTCTCTCTCTCTCTCTCTCTCTCTCTCTCTCTCTCTCTCTCTCTCTCTGTGTAAGCTTGCATTTCGACTATCTTTATTGACATACGTGTTCCTGTCGCTCTGTATCTTTGTTCATTCGATCTGCATCATCTTTCCATCTTTTCAGTTGAATATACGCGTTTGCCTGTGGGTTCTCTTCCCCTTGTCTCTGTTCTTTTCATTTTTATGCCTGTTGGTGTCTCATGATTTCGCAGCGACTCTGTAGCCTAGCGGTGACACACTCGCTTACAGATATGGAGGTGCGTGGTTCGATCCGCGGTCGAGACAAACCAAGGACTTTAAAATTGGAATTAGCAGCTGATCCGCCTAGTGTCTGGCATTGTGGATTTAGTGTTAAGTCTGGTCGGCCCGGTGTCAGAATAATGTGACTGGGTGTGGTGTACGCAAGCGCAACATCACAGTGTTGCAGCACGCTTTTAATTGTCCACAGCGCCGTCTCTGATATAATCTCGAAATTTACTGGGACTTTAAAATTCAAACAACCAACTAACTCATGATTTCGCCCCCTTCTCTTGTTTCTCGTTTCAAGAAATCTTGAGTTACTTTCAGTACCCTCCTTTCCGGAGTTTTTCAAGTCCCTTCCTTTCTCAAGGATATTTTACTTATAGCCCAGCCTTTCGGTTTTGTAATCTACCTGTCTGCATGCTTCATAATGTTGAGACATGTCTTTAAATTTACTTTTGTGATCTACACGATAATTTGAAGTTGGGAATTGAACTTTACTAAAGTGTATCGGAAAGGGACTGAAACCAGCCTTGAAAAGGGGGGGGGGGGGATCTCTTAAATCGAAGACACTATTAACGCGCGTTTGTTTAAAAAAAGATTTATCTAGTTCACCCATTTTAAATTTGTTAAAACGAATCAGGACAGAACATGATTGCAGTGAACGTTCGCTTGTATTTTTTACTAAAACTTGTATTTTTTTTTTTATCCAAAGATCCACTTTTTGCTAAACCATCTATCTTTTGAAAGACCTTTGAATTGATATGGCTAACTAATTACAATGCACATCATGCTTCTTTCGTTCGTTTTTGTTCCTTATAAGCAAGAAAGTTGGATATATCGAGGCTCTTAATTTTAAATGAACCTTTTAAAGTCTTTCTAATCGTGTGAAACTGTTTTACTACTTCATGCATGAACCCAGACATAAAAAAGCGTAAATAAAAACATTAAAGTTCTTCTGGTGACGCAACCAGAATGAATCAGACATATGTCGTTCAAAATAGTTTGGAGTTACAGCCTTGAAATATAATAATGTGCAAATTAAATATATAATTAAGTTGAGTTTTTTACTTCCTCAAGGGCATAGAATACAGTGTTAGAAATTGTTAACAACTCAATCAATGTCACAATTCTGACTTGGACCTGATTTACCCGGTCGCCCCATCATTCCTTCGTGTGAGAACTACATGCAATTTCAACTAAGTTCTAACTACCACTAAATTGTTCTCACCCCTTTTCCATGCACCATACTCCCCCACCTCCTTTGCTGTGTTCTCTGCCTCCTAAATGTGTTGTAAGCTATTGCCATCACCTAAGCGTTGCATTCCACAGGAGACAGAAATCCTCTTATTTTAAGCTGAGACTTCCCAATGCTCCTCATTCCGAACAGATAGAGAATGCCTAATATCCCCCCCCCCTCTCTCTCTCTCTCTCTCTCTCTCTCTCTCTCTCCCCTCGTTCGCTTTTTACACCATCTGTGTCCTCATCTTTCTTCCTCTCTTTCCTTCCTCTATTTCTCATTTTACTGTTTTCCTGCCACTGTCGCAATCACTAAATTTTTACCTGTCCTGCCCTTTCCCTCTCTCCCTGAGTGTCTCTTAGATCCTACTCTCTCTTTTATTTTTTTCTCTCAATCGCCTCTTTATATCTACCTATTTCTTTCTCTTTCCATCTCTCCACATTGTAGTGCCCACTTGAATTTCAAGGACCATGAATGTTTCTGTCCAGAAGAGGAGTTCTGTCAAATCAATAATGATAATTATTGTCCTCATGCTTCTGTACATATGATTGGGTGTATATTATTTTCAATTCAACGGTCATTGATACCAGCATAATTTTACGATGATTCTTACCGGACCTAGAAACATATTTTTTTACAATCTGTGTTTAGCAAAGATGAATCATTTGATTGTTGGTGAGATACAATTTATAAGGGAAAACTTTCATCAACTGCAAACAGATACACCGATTAAATACATTTATGATTCATTAATTACACCACCTGAATTGGAATTTATGAGGACCGAAAGAAGAAAAAAGAAAAGAAAATAAAAAGAAAATATTGAACCTCTTGAAATGCTCTGTGTATTTTACGCTATTATTGTTGTAGCCCTCTAACACTCCTGTATCGCATCATAAACAGAAACACTCAGGGTTTGTTACGGATTATCTGAGAATTTAATAGCATAATAAAAGCGTTACCAATACGTAATCAACAAACACCCAAACAAGGGGCAAGTTGAAACAAAAACGACGCCTGTCACCCACGGAAACGCGTGCTCTCTCTCTCTCTCTCTGTCTGTCTGTCTCTCTCTCTCTCTCTCTCCCTCTCTCTCCCTCTCTCTCTCCCCCTCTTTCTCTCTCTGTCTCTCTCTCTCTCTGTCTCTCTCTCTCTCTGTCTCTCTGTCTCTCTCTCTCTCTCTCTCTCTCTCTCCCTCCCTTTCTCTCTCTCTTTCTGTTTGCAACTGAATTCGATCAAAAATGCTAAGGAAGCCGCCTCTACACCGGCACAGTTGCTTCATCATTATTATGGCAAATTCCAATCTGCCGGGTATGACCTTAATGATAAGCAATGCATTTCCCTTAAGGTTGTCAAAAACCACGCCCTTCTAACGATACTCAGAGGGTTTTGATTCGATGCTGTGCTCTTTGCGCTTTCTCGATGAGTATTATTCTCACTGAATAATAGAGTTTGTAAGAACAATTATTTAATAAAGCAGAAGCTTAAAATTCTATCTGGTTCTATCTTGTCTTTTAAATTGTACAGGAAAAGTTGTATGCAAGATAGTTCTCTAAAGTTTAACGCAATGATGATTCCTCGTCAATGAATATCATTTCTTTGTACTTGTAGCATCATCATTCTTAATACAGTTGTTATCATCACCACATATTTTATCATTTTTTTTTATTTCATCTTGTTGTGATTGCTGTCGTTGTTTTTATCCTTCTTGTTGTTACCATTGTTTTTCTTTTTATCCTCCTTCTCCTGCCCCCTCCTTCTTTTTCCTTTACCTTTTTATCCTTCTTCTTTTCACTGTTTGTAACTATTCTTTATTCCATTCATTTTGCCTCTATTTTAATCGTTACTCTTAACCTGTCTTCAATTACATCTTTCTCTGAAACAACTTATCAAAATGGTAGTAGGCGCTGTTTTCCTCTTGATAACGATTAGCCAACACCTACCACCACACTTCCTCAGCCTTTTGTAAAATAATCGTTGAGGGGAATGTCTTCCAATGGAAGAAAAAACAATGATTAGCCAACACATGTACTTTTCCTAGTGCTCTCTCTGTCTCTGTCTCTCTCTCTCTCTGTCTCTCTGTCTGTCTGTCTCTCTCTCTCTCACGTAATCAGTTTTTGTGCAATAGCTATTTTAATAACGCTTTCCTACCCGGCTGTTTGTTTCGTAAACCTTGCTCCTTCGATAGGTTAACGTACATTGCCCTCAGCATTCACAAACATGTTGCCTCACTAATCGTTGAGTCAATAGTACAATTATCCTATACAGGCTTACCCTCAGGGGGTCAGAATAGAGGCAAGTGCATCGATGCCAGTTTGAATAGGACCGAGCAGGATAATACATTGTTAGTGTCAACAGTCAGGCAAAAACACAACTCTGAAAGATATTTTTACTATCTGGTTACCTGTTCGATGAACGGAGGCGACGTTCAGACCTATGTGCAGAAATATACCCTACCAAAAATGTGTTACCTGAATTTAAAAGATAGCCACACATCTGATAATCCCTCCTCTCAATAGCCTCAGGGAGACTTTCCCCATACATCTACATCCTCTTGAAAGCCCCTGAAAAAAAAATTTCTCAACACATTTTCCTACTCTAAACAGCGCCTAAAAGATTATACTCTTGTTATAATTTTCCTCTGAATAGCCTCTGGAAGACTTCCCTATACATCTACATGCTCTAGAGAGCCCCTAAAAGACTTTCTCAAAACATTTTCCTACCTTAAACAGCACCTAAAAGGGTATTTGAAATGATAATTCTTCCTCTCAATAGCGTCTGATAGACTTTCCACGTACATCTACATTTTCTAGAAAGCTCCTGAAATACTTTCTCAACACGTTTTCTTCTGCAAATAGCACTTGAAACTTTATCTCCAGACATGATTCGCCCCTCCCAATAGCATCTGAGAGACTTTCCCCGTAGATCTACATCCTTTAGAGAGCGCCTGAAACTGAAAGACTTTCTCAACAATTTTTTCTTCTGTAAACAGGGATTTAAATACTATCTCCGAACATAAGTCGTCCTATCAATAGCATCTGATAGACTTTCCATAAATCTTGTTTGAATGTGTCTAAATGGAGACGATGGCTTTCAAAAGTTTTACTATGGCGTTTGTAGGCCGATGAAGACAGATAGATAGGAAAACAATAAAATTTCAACCAAAAAAAAAAAACTGAAGGGAAGGATTTCTAGTTCACGGTTTGTGATTTTAACATCTACCTGATTCCTTATGACAAATTTGAAGTCTGAGAGTTCAGTATTTTAGGAGCCTTATGTGTTCTAAATTTGCCACACCCCCCCCCCTTCAACGCAAATATAATAATTATGTATAGATCTAGATACATTCTGAGTGGGTAATCAAGGATATTTCAATATTATTATGGTAGGCCTGAAAAAGTAACTTATTCGAACGTAGTTCTAATTTTTAATCCCTATGTATAATTACTCTGCTGTCGATCCCCAACACCATTTTACTAAATTTATTGAACACTTGTTTGCCTTGTTTTACTGATGAAAAAATTTCTATCTACCGCAGTATGGGGCTCTTTCAGAACTAACCTCTCGTGTGGGCTCACCAGAGAACTCTTCTGTGGACGAGCTTGTTTATTGGAATAACTTTAGTGCTGAATCTAAGCCTAAAAACTCACCATTGCCCAAAGGCAACTACTCTTAAATGATTTTTTTTAAAGTTCATGGAACAGCCCCATACATAGCAGAGTTTTAGGTGGACTCTGTTGGTGAATGCGTATGTTGAAGTAATTTAAACAAAAAAATTTTTCCTTTATTTGAATAATTTATCACCAAATATCAGTGATTAATAGACCAATCTGGATTTTATTTTCTTTGCTTGTCAAATAATTTGATATACATGAAATAAAATTTTTTGACATAGTCAATGATCAATTTTTATCGACCATGTCTTTCTGGGGCATTTGCGGTTACTCAATTTAGACACGTTGCTGCTTTGCTCCACTTAAGATGCATGTAATTCAAAACAAAAGCTATATCACCACGGTTCAACCGCTTTCTAAACCGATTATATTCTGTTTACTTTTTTTTATTGTTATATGAAGAGGCACAAAATGATTTCAATCAATATAATTATCAATATCACGGTTTGGAATGAGTACACGTTTTGAAAACTCTGGCTTGATCTTTATTTTGGTTAGGGACAATTTTTTTTTCATTTTTTTCTCTACGGCATGTAGGCCTACAAACGCTATGAAAGTGCAGACCAGTACTCTTATTTACTCTTTGAATAATTTGGAAGCACTCTGTAGACCCTTTAATCTCTTCCAAACCCACTAATTATCTTGAGCAGTTGAGCTCTCAATTATTTAATGCTTTTGTTGTCTACTCGCTTTATTTTGCCCACGCCCATTGTTTTTTTTTTCTTCTCTTGCATTCTCGTCGCATTCTTGTCCTCTTCGTTACGTTATTTTCTCATCAGAACCATGCCTGACTTCCAGTCTGCTCTCTCTTCGCTCTACAACTCTTTCTCTGTTTGTCTGTCTGTCTCTCACATCCCTTCTCGCATTCTCTGCTTTTAGTTTTATGGAATAAAGACTTGGTTGATTTTTATTGTGTAAATGCCGACATCCCTTTCTTTATACTTCTCCTACGTGTTTAGCCATAATGCTTATTAACATCGATGTTTATCATAACAGCAATTTTGTATCGGTTGGTCTTGTCACTGTCATCAACGATATCGTACTCTAATAAATCTGCAACTGTCTGCTATCTTTTGTGCTTTTTTCTTGTAAGGCCTACATTTTAATCTTTTTGAATTTTTTTTTGTTTATGTTTACTTTTTCAAACTATACTTCGTATGTTCTTCTTCTTTTATTCTCTCTGTTTTTTTTTACTGGAAGTAGTCCTTTGAATCGGCATCTGGGTCCTATAATTTTTATGTTGCCTCAAGCATGGCTGTTTTCTTCATTCTTTAACCATCTCTGCCACACAATGACAATTGAACATAGTTTATTCAAAAGGTCAGTTAGGCTGACACCTTTTCTATCATTGCTATTTGCACCGTGCTTCTTTTATAATCACCCTATTTTTCCTGTAGGTATGTCTCCAAATTTCTCTTCCTAACTTTCACTGCGCATTATACAACCTACATGAAACAAAGCAAAGCAGGGTCATGTAAACACATGGATAAGATAATTCTCATAAAGTTAAAGTAAAGAACATTTTTATATCGTGCCCAATCCACGAAAATGCTTCAAGTGCTTTTCATAGATTCTCCGACAGGCCATCACAAACCAAATATCACCTGAGCTAAAAAGGAGCAGCAGTTAAATCGCATCACCCTAAACTACTGACATGATCTTTCATTGCCCATAGTCAGGTACTCATTTCACGCCTGCGTGAGACCAGGAAATGTGCGCAAAGAGCCTTTCTCAAGGACTAAACGCCCACCTGCCTAACCAGAACTTGAACGGACAAAAAAATAATTTGTATATGATGGGTTGATACCCCTACAGTTATTGATTTTATCTGGGCCTAGGGGTATTTTTTTCATGATGGGAAGTTAAATTTAATGAAACATAATCGCATTTCCTGCTCGAAATCACCTTACAAGGGTTCGTGTACTTGCAAATCATAGATGGGTGGTTAGCGATAGCCACAGACATGCTTGTATACGTGCCTTTCAAAGTAGGCTAAATTTCATACTTTATGTTATGAAATCATTAAAGGTTGCATTGTTTTTTATGTCTAACCATAACAACAAATTTGGGTTTATCATTGTTTTGGTCGATATGATTATTTATTGCAAGAAACCTCAGCAAATGCAATGAGCACTATTGATATATTACAAGCCTGCTACATTGTAATAAAAATCCTAAGGCTAGTTGCAGGATCATTCTATCACACACTTTTATCAAACTGAATGCTTCAGGTTGTAAGGCAAACTATTTTACAATGACTTTATCGTAATGTATCAAATAGTTGAAAATTGTATGTACATATATATAATCTCAAGAGTTGTGCATTTAATCAACAGTTTCGCCGCTTATCCTCTAAAAGCGGGATAAAACATTTCGTAGCCTATGCTTTTTTTTTGCCAGCAATAGCCATGCTGAGGGAATTGAGAATTATAGCACAACTAATATCGATAGAAAAAACGACAGTTCATTTTAAGTCATGAACGTGTCTAAAAAAAGTGTATTTAAAATTCATAGTGAAATAAAACCCCAAAATTCTCTTACAAGTATAACCTAAATCTATGTGGTTGTTTTTTTTTCTCATGGTATCGCAATTTCTGTCAGTAATTATAGGCATTGCTCTTGGATACTGGTTTAATCAATTCAGGTGTAAACAAAAATCCTCCTTGCCAGCATGATGTGAAGTGAACTCTT
>BMAT01009182.1:204631-220175 GCA_019649035.1 Elysia marginata
TACTATTCCATGGCAGCTTATAATAGCACTCAACTTTTTAGACCTGGGCCAGAGGCATTATTCTGAAAAAGAAATAACATTACAGGTTTTTTTTATTATTACATGTATCTATTGCCATCTTACTTAAACACGATCATCATTATCTTTTGGTATGCTGCAAATATTGTTATTTTCGTTATTTTTGTCATCAGCACCATTTTCATAATCATCATCGGTATTATCCTGGTCATTATCATGACTATTATCGTTATTATGTTCAATATCACAGCAGTAAATAGTATTGTTATTATTATGCTGACTTTGTTTTTCCTATTTATCTAATAATCGCATGAACCAAGGCCAAACAATACATGTAATGTCATGTGTCAGTTGTCATGCTATTCGTTTGTTTATGATCAATAAAATCGAAGTAACTTTAAAATGTGCCCATGGGGTAATCAAAGTGTTTCTGCTCTTATTTTATCTGTACAAGCTACTTTTTAGCAACCATGGCCTAGCTATGATTGGCCTGTACTTCCACACTTATGAAACTTTGCTATCTTGTTCAGAGAAGGACGTGTAACATGAGGACCCATGGGCCTTCTTAGTGTTATAAAGCATGTTTTAAATAAAACTCGTTCATTTCTATAACCTAAGCAGCCCATCAATAGAGATAGTGTAGATATCTAAAGCAACAGACAGAGAGGTGAGCAAGCAGGTGCAAGCGGAAACATTAGACTGGTGCACCAGAAAACAATGACCTGCTCGGGAAGGCAAAGCAAACCAGAAATATCAGTCACTGAACAAATGAATTCCGTTTTTACACCAGATGGATAATCGACAAGGAACATTTTGAACACCATCAGAAAACCCACCAAATATTCTCCCAGCTATAAAGGATCTGCCTATAAATCCACAGCCGCCATCGTTTAAAGTAAACAAAGGGTCTGTAAATTAGCTTCCCAATCCGCGAAACATTTTAATGGTAGTAGAGTTAAAAATGAAAGGCAGAGAGAAGAGAAGGGGGTGTTCTGTTGAGAGAGATGGGTTAAGTTGAGTGCATTTTGTTTGTTGTTGGTTAAGAACGGGACAGAGAAAGTTATAAACAAATAGAGAGAGGGAGAGGGGGATGGGGCAGGAGTGCGGTGTGGGTTTCTGAGAGAGTTAACATTTCTTTTCTTTAATATTGATATTCTATTAAAAGTGCACTTTACAATACTATGATACTGAAAATACTAAAATTTGTCTTTTCAATACACGTACATGGACTTATGTAACTTTTTATTCACTGAATAAACTTGAATTTAATTGAATAAAAAAGAAAACACTCTTTGTACACGCATAGGCGTCGTTGAATATCCAAGGCCTTGAAGTTGAATGTAATAATGCAGCAGGTTCGGATGCAGAAGTACTGAAATCAAACATTCCTATATGATTTTACATTCTGCAAAGCCTGTTGGGAACAAGAGAAGGTACCGAATGATGGGAAAGACGTGCATTTGATAAAACTGCAGGAAAAGGAGACTTAAACAGTTGCTTAACCAGGGAAATTTTTTAACAAAATCACCCTTGAAAGAATAAAACATTCAGAAGATGAAAAATTAAGAAACATACAAGCATGATCTAGGAGAAAATCGTTCTTGTGTAGACCAGATAGCAACATTACATATTATTTTAGAACAGTCAACTGATCGGAACTATCCTATTTTGATCAACTTTATCGAATATGGAAAAGTCTTAGACAGTTTGAATAGACAGACTGTGTATACACTTTTGATATTTTTAGACACTCTAGAGGTCATGGTGTTAAATCTACCTAAGAAGTTTCTTACTGCGGGACCTATGACCAGGGTCAGCTATTAGAAAAAACTGTCAGGACGTTTTCAGGTTCACACCCGGGTACGTCCAAGAATGCCTTCTGTTACCCTTTCTTCTTTTTTTAGCTACTGAGCGGAGTATGGAGGAACATACGATAGGTAAACACAACGGTATTCAGTGGAACTTATAGAAGCAGCTAGATGACTTAGATTTTGCCCATGACTGGCTTTGATTTTACATGCTAAAGGTCAAGTGCAAAACAAAACTCAGGATCTAAATTAATATGATATCAAAGAGTGTAAACACATGAGGTTTTGAATCGGACGGTGCAGAAACCAGTGGAGAAAGAAGTTAGAATGAGAGGGTGGCGTTGGATTAATCACGCGCTTAGGAAGCCACACAGTAACAGACAGACACTACAGTGAGATCCGCAATGCAAAAGAGATACGGGTAAGCCTATAGATACGAGGACAGGCTGATAGTTAAGTCCCGTTTGCTAATAACTCACTCAATTTTTGTCACATGGACCTAAAATTTCATAAATATAGTCTCGACCAATTTTCTAGGCTAAACTATAACAACATGTTGTGTGAAGTCATTTGAACTCAAAGTGCAGTGACACGCAACACGTGATGGGGTAGTCATGTTTATGAGACAATGGCGACTTCCAATGACCTTCTCATCAAATAGCGCTCTGTTATCGAAATTTTGGCTGCTGAGGTATGTTCTGCAGCAAACATTCATGCAAGAATGAAGACAGTTTATGGTGAAATGTGCGTTTCAGAATGTAAAGCCCAATCGATGGAGTATAGGCACAAAACTTCTCCAAGTCCAAGGAAGTTCAAGGTTGTTGCCTCTGCAAGAAATGTCTTGTTCACCGTTTTCTTGGACATGGAAGGAGTGGTCCCCATGAAATTTTTGGAGCAAGGTGAAACTGTGAACTCTGAGCGATATATTTCAATCCTCCGAGCTCTCAAACTCAAACTCAGGCGTGTTCCGCGTGATAAGAACTCAATCCCGCAACACGACAATGCCGCCCGCACATCAGTCGCCAAACCCAGGACGCAGCTGGAAGTTAGGACCTTACCGCACCTTGCATGCAGCCCCGATTTTGCCCCCTCTGACTATTTTTGTTTCCACAACTCAAAAAGTACAAGAAGAACCATCACTGTGACAAATATGAGGAAGTTATCGCAGATGTTCGCAGATGGTGCCGTGGAAAGTCGTCTGAATTCTTTGCTGACATCGTGCGCCAATTAGTGAAACGTTGGAGGCTGTGTGTTGATCGCGACGGCGACTACGACGAAAAATAGAGTGCTAAGTATGTAGCTGAGACATCAAGCTTTTGTTTAACGTATTGTTTATGTATATGCTGTGAAAAATGAAAAAGTTATGATTAAACGGAACTTAATTATCAACGTGCCCTCGTACATGGACGAGAATGATGAATAGAGAGGGAAACCAGAACACATTTAATGCGCTAGCCTACGGGACCGCCCAGGAAGACGGAGGAAATCCAAGATGGCTGATGGGTTCACGGGGCCCCTCACCCAATCGTCTGCTGTAAAAACCAACGCGACCTATGGGTGTTTTTACTTCATACGTAATCGTCGTCGTCGCGTAAGGTCTTTAATGGTGGGGAAAGTATTGGGTCAGTTTGGAAAATGTGCTCAGGAACGGATGGGTGGCCTTTACTTGTCCGTGGCTTTTATCCTGCAAAGGAGAAAGGTCGATGATGGTGATGAATCACAATTAGTTCTCTTGGTTAATAAGTTAGATTAAAAAAATTTAATGTAAATACTTAATTCTAAAACAAAAACAAATAATCTTCAATTTTGGCTTTTAAAGTTAAATCACTAAAAACTCGCTTATATCCCTCAAAGGAGAAAGGACGGTGGTGGTGATGAATTCAATGAATTGTCATAGTTAATAAATAAGATTAATCAAATGTTCGTATTTAATTATAAAAAACGAATCCTCAACCTTCATTTTTAATATTAAAGCAATAAGAACTCGCACTTTGGCTGAGGTGAAATGCAAACTAAGATTGTGAGTTAATAGAGTTTATGTAATCCATGTGTAGCCTCAGACGATGCAGAAAATGTTCAAGAGAGAAATTCAAACCTTACCACAGACATTAATTTTTTCGTCATGAACATTGTGATGTTGGCCTAGTGTTCTAGTTTGGTTGCGACTGACAAATGCGTCGGTATCTTTTGATATATGCTGCTCCCGATGTCGCAAAAAATAGCGAAAAGGAGTCCTTGAAAAAGAAAAATATTAAAAAATTGTATGTATAAGAGCATGAGATTGAACTTTAAAAAAAACAACAACAAGGCACTACAAAAATATAGAATACATAAAATGCATAACAGTTATTTATAACTATACATGTATTTATTATTAACATAAATATCGACCCATACGCTATCAAACCTGACGCATATAGAGTCAATCATAGTTGTAGACATTGAACTAAAACAAGAATAACACAACTTAAATTTGTTTTCTAATATTATTTGATATGATGTATTGCACAATCTACATCCATGCCGAGCAGGATAGTTGGCATAATAAGGAGGTATTTTGACCACTTGTCGGAGGAAACTCTCGTCACACTGACTCGGAATGAAGTGCGACCGGCCATGGAGTACGGTCACGCTATTTGGCAGCCCCACCTAAATAATCTTAGCATTGGAAAGAAAGGTGTCCAGAGAAAAGCAGCAAGGTCTTTAGTATCGATGAAGAATAACACGTGCTCCAAGAGGCTGGTGGCTCTTGGACTTCAATTACTGAAGCACAGGCGTCAAAGGGGAGGCATGATCGAGGTGTACAAGAATACATGTAATGCCTTTTATGTAGTGCACCATCCAAAGATCAAACTCATTGACCCTTTCGGTAGAAACCTCAGCGCAAAATTCTTCAAGCCGCCCAAATCTAAATTCCGATTGAACATCAGTCGCAGTTCCTTTCCTTATTCTTATACAATAATGTAAAATCATTATAGAATGTAACAGCGGGCATTGGAGCTCACAAAATAAGGGGCTGTTCCATGGCGAACCTCTCATGAATGCAAACATTAAAACAATGTCGTACCCTTAAATGAGCTCTTTTTTGAGGTGGTGAGTTAAGTAGCAGAGTGCAGATTTTAGATTATTTTTACGCTTATTTACAAAATGATATAGGCCTACTTGAAGGTAATCATTAAAAAAGACAATTTTACAAAAGTAACTTAATAAAACAGAATCTTAGCATTGGAAAGAAAGGTCACTTTGGGTGGTCCACAACATAATCAGCATAGGTCTACAAACATGGTGTACAAGATCGTTTTCAAGAACTCTAGGTAACTGAAAGAGAATAAATAATTTTGCGGACCTCAGAGAGAACTGACGTCATCTAAGCTTAACCCAAAAGAACTTTATATTTTGTCATCTGAAAACTGAAGCATAAAGCTCTTTTTAGAAGTTCTGTTTTCAGCAAAGGCTGCGAATTTGTAGAAAGGGGTTTCACTCTCAGCCCGACCTCAACCTTTACTCCGAGTTGAATTTGCCTCCTAATTACTTTGGTCTTGGCAAAAAAGTTCCTTGATTAGTTTAACGTCCCCTAAGCTTCCCGATTGTGTTTATTAAGAGACAGCCCTACGCTATGTTAACTCTATTGAAAATGAATTTAGGTGGCTTATAAGTTATAAAATATGCTGCAGAAATAGAGGCATATGAGTACGAAGATATTGAAAATCGTCCTCTGTTAACCTTATCTACTCGGTACGCAGACTAGTTGCTAGAAAGATTTTTTTTTTGTTAGTGGAGGGGAATGAAACTATAAAAGCCTTTTGTCAGTTTCAAGACTTTCTAGTGCAGTAACGCCGTACTTCATTTTTTTACTGCTCGGCGCTGCAACAACCGCGGAAAACAATCTTTTCCGTGAAGGAAAGAAGTCTAACCAAAACATTACGAAACTTCAGCTGTCATTCTGTCAATTATCGCCACAATCGCGTAGAATCTAGAACCTAGATTCTAGATATATTTGGATTCTAACTTGTTTTTGTTTAATTTAAAATCTAAAAATTAGATTCAAGACTTGGCCAGATCAGGAAAGAAAGTTCCAAATAATTTAAAATAGGTTAGATTGAATTAAAAATAACTAGAATCTAGGGCTACTGAGTCAACATGCAGTAAGGCTATCAAGCAGAATTCAAATCTGATCTAATATTCTAGATCTAGGTCTAATCCAGATTTAGATCATCTAGATCTAGATCAAGAGTTTGTTTAGATCTAGATATCTAGATGGTTTTAGATCTTTAGATCTACTACATTTCTATTCTATATAATAAGGCTGTAAATGTGACCGTTGAATGGCTGATCTCCCAAGATGTTGGCAAGTTTTGGATTTGATGATATGGACTTAGCTAGGAGATTACAAGAAGAGTATGATAAAGAAGCTGCCACTCAATTAGCAGCTGAATCAGACTTTGATCTCTCTAGATCCAGACCAGGCAATTTCTCATCAGAGAATAATTCCTCCCACTTTGGCTCTCCTCTAAGAAGTCCGCCAGGCCTGGGTATTTCACCAGTTGATCCGTCATTAGAAGTTACTGACCCCAATCCAGACATACGAGAGCTTTTTTTACAGTTCAATGCGCAATTCTTTTGGAGCCGTTTGTCAGGAATTGAAGTGAAATGGAGTCCAAGAATGACTTTGTAGGTGAAAAATTTATTTTTAATATATAGGCTATAGCCCTAGATATAAAATTGAGTTAGAAATTACTCCTCATTTTAGTCATTGTAAAACCCCTCATTTTGAATTTGGTGTGAAGTATCTAGATCTATAGTTAAAATATAGGCTTAATACACAGGACACTAGTCACACTGACTTTTTGTTTTTAATTTGAAATCAAATTTAGCAACTTGAAGTTTAGACCTAACTATGTACTGGACTCAGGATTGTTTGGAAATCCTTCCCACTATTTTGGCACTAAACCTAAGTATAAATAATATAAATTTAAAGAGGTACCTCAGGGCCTGTTTCTCTCCTTAACAGGGATGCAAGTTTTCCGATTTTTGCAGGAATTCCGATTTTTAGCAGTTTTACCTTATCCAAAACTGAAAACAGCAGGAAAATTGGAAAAAGTTAAAACTACTTAATTAAAAAAAAATTTCTTCACTGTAATTTATATTCAAAAACTTCTTTTGAGTTGTACAGCTGTGGAGGCCATAGTACAGAGAATTTTTTTTTTTAGTTGATCTATCAAAGATTCTATAGGGGCAGTTATTGGTTATCAATGCCATGTAGAGCGCTTTATAGAAGTGTTAAAATTTTCCTGCTTTTTTGTGCATAAGCAACTTGCATCCCTGCCTTTATAATTACTATTATTAGCCTAGTACCTACCAGGATGGCACTCTTGAAAGCATGAAAACTTAGTAAGTATTGAGGAGTCTTAAACAATACAATAATATGAAACTTGCTAGGGTATTTAGCACTAAAGGATTCCTTTGAAGCTCTAACATTTATTGCCTTTATAAAGTTTATTCAGTTTCTGATTATGATAAATATTTATTGTGATATTTGGATTTTATGATAAAGCTTGCTTGTGACTCAGTGAGCTTTTTGATTGCCTTTATTTACAGGTGTGCAGGTCTTTGTGTATATGAAGGTCACGGAGGGTTGTGCTCAGTTAGATTAAGTCTTCCTCTATTGAAACTTCGACCTCGTAAAGACCTAGTGGAGACACTGCTGGTAAGCTTTTTTCATTGTCTTCTGATTCTGTAGGTTATTTTTCCTACCTTACACTATCTCTCTCCTTGTCTTTCTTGAAAAACCAGGTTTTCCCTTTTTTATTTTAAAAATCTCCTTTTGTATAGCCCATTCTTTATTCTAACACCCACCTCCTAATTGTGAGAGAGGTTTTCTGATTAAATTTGCAATGCTGAATACAAATCTGCAAGTTTTCTACCAAGTTCCAAATTGAAAAATTTAGACATATTATTATTAAAATTAGGGTTTAAATATCTCTTTTAAAATAAATATAAGTAACTCTGGAATTCATGCCTTCATTTTGTCAGAGAGTGGGTGTTTTATTTAGAGTGCAATTTTATCTCTACTTTTTGCAAAGTAAAAAAAAAATAAAATTCTATTCTATATATTTGTTTTATACTTTATAGCAAAATTAAAGTTAAAGCACTAAAACATGGTTGTAACTTTTTTTCACGATCACAGTTCTGCCATAAAAGAAGTTAAGATCTATTCACTTCTTATAGTTTAATTGTTTAATATTAAGAACCTGCACACGGTGCCAAGATTAATGGAATTTAAAATTTTTTCCTCAGCATGAGATGATCCACGCCTTTTTGTTTGTGACAGACCATGAAAAAGTAAGTTGGCAAATATATTTGGTTTACTGTTTGATTTAAATTCTTTTCATTTTTCTAGGGCTGTTATAAATTTGCTGTTGCCATCTTTTTCCTTTTAATTTTATATAAATTCATTGATTATTTTTACGGGGTGGGATGTGTTAATAATTAGATGTATATCCAGATGTCAAAAAGTTAGTTGTAAAGATAAAATCTTGCTCATTAATGAGTTGATCTATGATGAGATTGTAAAATACATCTTGAATATTAGCAATGTATTTTGACAGCTGTGATTACTCATTACAAAGCCCAAGCTACCCCTATATAGAGTGTTAAAATCACATCGTTTGAAGCTTGCTAGTTGAATAATTACACTTCACATGACAGATTGGTCTTGGACGGAGCCCACACTATATTTTGAGATACTGTATATGCTCATTGGAGTTTCAAAAATAAAAAAATATTCAGAACCTTATCATACCATTGCCAAAGATACTAATTAAATTCTATAATCTTTGATCATACTCCAAGCTCTAATCGTTTTAAGTATTGGGGCCATTCCATGTCATTTACATTTCAGAGGCATTTGGCATTGATTTGCTTCTCTTTGCAGATGATTCTTGAGAAATTAGAGTGACTTATTACCCGTCTCTTTTCATAACAAAATTGAACTATTTTCCTATGTATTGATGCCAAATATAAGGCAACTGTGTGTCATCTTGGAGTGTTTTCTGAACATGTGATAACAAAACAGCATGTAAATTACAGCCGCAAAAAGGAGCCAATGTTTTTTATTTTTCGCAAAAAAGGTCTAACTTTGTAAATTGTGAGAAATTTCAAAGATGTTTCCTTATTATATTTCTGGAAGAACCAATTTTTCTACATTTCAAACTTTGCAAGTAGCCTGTAAACTGTACAGCAACTTGATACCTTGAGTTCTTGCAGTTTTATGTAACTTACAATTTTGGTGTCATGTAAATTACCTCTGAATGGTCACTACAAATGAACCTCTATCACTATCTCCCATTGAAATAACTCTTATCATGGGATGCCTTATCCATTAGAAACTTTTGTTTTGTGTTTGAAGAGTCTTGAATTGATCTGCAACAACATTTGGACTGACTATTTATGTGGGAGTGGAACTCTGGTACATGTTTGTTTGGAGAAAGAATTTGAACACTAAAAATTAGGGGAAATGTTTGTGGATGTTTGGGTTGATAATGTTAAATGTGACTAAGTAATGCGAAGTTGTCACTGTATTTAAGTGGATGCTGCTTAAGTGGATTTTTACTCAAGTTGATTTTTTTTCAAGGAACATCCCCCTTTAAGACTTCTTAAAGAAGGACAGCCCATAAATCGATTTTCAGATAAGTTGATCCTCTCCACACCCCTACCCAAAGTTTTAGTAACCCCCGATGCAGCTCCTAGGCTAGGTGCCATTGCATCAGCACAGTTGTGTAATGTCCCTGTTGTGTACAAGTTTTGTTCTAAACTTGCCGGCTTTGTGCTCTGTTTGACCAACTCTTTCTCTTTTGTTCTCACTTGGGCATCCCTCTCACATTCACAGCAGGTCAATCAACCTTGTGGCTGGCAAGAGGGATGCGCAAATACATACAAACATACACAGAGCGGTTAGTCTACGCTGATGACTAAGCCCCGGCTCTTTTACCTCTATTGCTGATTGGCTAAAATTACAACGTAGGCATGCCTCATCTTTATCTACCCCCATCTCACATCCCTTTTTCTAGACTTAAAAATTATAAGCTACATTTTCCAAAATGTCACTTATTCACTAATTACTCTTGGCATATTCCAGTAGGCCTACATTTATTACATTATTATTTTTTGTTGTAAATTAAATTAAACGTTTGGCAAAACAATTTGCAGGAAACAAAAGAAAACATACACAACATCCCCCCCACCCCCTAAACCCATGGGCCAACTTATTATTTACCATGTAAAATAGCCTTGGGTTTTTTATCAAGGGAGATAACTCAAGTGTTACTGAACTCAATTTTTCTACTAAGCCAATTTTTTAAATTATGTCCCCTGGGAATTGACTTAAGCAGTGTCAAATGTAGTCCTGCTGAATTAAAAAAAACCTTGCCGTTGCGCCTTCACATGTTGCACGAACTTCAGAAGCAATTTAATCTCAAGAAAACTGAGTTCCACAGGAAGTTCTAAGCCAATTCTCATGGGAAATTGATTGATGGTAGATTGCATTGAGGGTAAAGCTAAGTTGTTATTAGTCAGAAAAGCAAACGAGCAAAAGCAGTGACATCTTTGTCCAGAATGAAATTTGCAGGAGTTGCAAGTTCACTCAATGGAAAAAAAGATCATTTTATTTTTGTGGATACATACAAAATTGTTCAAATAGAAGCAAACCTATTGGATAATCATAATGTCAAAGAAGCTCCAGGGATCAGGAATGTCCAGTCAACTGTCTTGAAAGATGGCCTTCTGACTGGTACTTGTAATGAGTTGCGTTTTGAAAAAGAAGTTTTTATCGGTTTTGGAAAAGAGGTATGATGAATACTAGCACATAGTCATATGGTCAGAGAGATCGAGTGCAGAGGTGAAATTGAATCAGGTGAGATAGTGCATAATGCAGCTTTTGAGTACATGAAATGAGTATGAAGTGTCAAAACATAAGTGGAGTACAGTGTATACAAATGGGCTCAGAGAGGATAGATTTCTTTACACCAGAAATCAGTCCATCAGCAAAGTCAACCCCCCCCTATACCAGAAGATGGCAGAAATTATTTAAGTTCTGTCCTGCGTAGGTTGAAGATTGACAGCTGGGGACAGTGCAAATTTGAAGACAGCAGAATGTTGACTTTTTGTGTTTGTTTTCTGTCACTGAACGTACACCTTTTCAGGGTGAAATTTCTCTAGATATGTGCAACCAAACTTGTTTGATTGAATGCACATGATAGCATACCATGTCTTAGCTTTGAAAATAAAATGCCCCTAACATAATTCTCCTAGTATGCTCTGCTCAAACTTAAAAAGTGTCTTTTGTGTCACGTAACTTACATGGCTCATTGCCTTACTTTGGCTGACAGAGACATCAACAGAATCTGCTACAATAAGAAAGTTTTGCTTGAAATACTTTGAACTGACATATCAACTTTACAAGAATGTGGTAATTGGTATTGTCTACTGTTGCAATTTTTGTATAACAAAATTTGAACCATTATCTATGCCATCTTTTCCTTCTGATTTTGTGAAATAAAATGGACGAAAGGCTTTCACTGAAAAACATGTTAAGATGCCTATTATTTGGTCAACATGAATTGATCAATGAAACTTTGGCCTTTCTATTTTCATACACAAACCCCAAAAAACTTTGAGTAACATTTGAATTTTCAACAAACTTCCTCTCTGAGTTGGAATGGTCCATTGGAGTTCAGGTGTAGCTGTCAACAACAATTTTTTTCTTGATTTGTGTTTTTTAAATGTTACATTGACTTAAGTATTCTTGATGCTGATATGTAGTCACATTGTGATAGAATTTCGTTCAAGAAGGAAATTTTATTTTGTACAAAAATTAAAAATTACAAGATACTCTTGATTGAAATGAAATGGGAATAAATACGTACAAATACAATTAGTTCCATTTTAAATACATTGTATTTTATATTTAATCCACTGCAATTTCTCTTTTGTTTCTTTACATGAAAGATTGTTATCCCTATCACCCAATACAAAATTGATATTTATTACATGTAATATTTTTTTTCTGAGTTTCCAATTAATTCTCTTCAGTTTGATAACAAGGGAGGAAAAGTGAAAAAAAAAGAACTTGCTAGGTGATAAAAAAAATATCTGATAGGACGATATTATTTTTTTCTTTTACAGGATCATGATGATCATGGACCAAACTTCAAAAAGCACATGAACAGAATCAACAAGGAAACTGGGGCCAGTATTTCTGTAAGGTTTTTAACAGTGACAATCGAAAACTGTTTCAGTTTTTTACTGATCTGAATTATTTCTTTGAGGCCTGCTCATTATGATTATGATTTTCCAGACAAATTGTCTTTTGAGTACCATTCATCTTTGTTTTTAAGTTCTGTTTTTCCCTCTGTGGACAATCTTAAGAATGCTTTTGATTTTTTTACAGATCTACCACACATTTCATGATGAAGTGGCTTCATACCAACAGCATTGGTGGAAATGTGACGGGCCTTGCCAGAAAAGACCACCTTACTTTGGCATGGTGAGGCGTGCCATGAATCGACCACCCTCTAACAGGGACCCCTGGTTCAATGAGCACCAGTCAACTTGTGGAGGAACCTTCATCAAGGTTAAAGAGCCTGAGGGCTATGGTCAGAAGAAAGGCAAAGGCAAGATAGAAAAATCGGGTGAGTCTAAGAGCCATGACAGACAACTTTTTCATAGCTTATAAATCTAACAAATTTTGTTATGAAATTTCTTTATCACTCAGTGAAGAAAACTTGATTCATTTTAACTTTGAATAAAGTGTTTTTATGTTGGATCCTCCATTGTTATATTTTACTAGAACAGAATTGCACTCTTTATCCTTCTCAATTTAAAGCTCTGTTTAGTCCATTTAATGGAAACTCTTGTGCTGTTAAAACTAAAAAGGCCATATATTCATCTACATGTCCATCCTTGGTTACAGTCTCCTTATATCTGATTTCTTTGCTTAACAGTGTGGGATTATCACTAACAAGTCTTAACACTAATGTGAGCTAAAAATTGCAGAGAAGTATAGTCCTTCCTCAAATACGTTCATTTTCCTCCATGAATATGAGGAAAAAATGCTATACTGTGCATAATCATAAGGTTCTTCTCTTGAAGCTCAAAACATGTTGATTTTACTTTAGCTTAAAAAAAAAATTAATCTAAAAATTACAAATCAGTGCAATAATTGAGAAAACTATGCAGCCATTCAGAATTTCCATGAACATGTAATAATTTTTGGTGTTTGGTAAAATACTAAAATGCTTTTCTCTTCCTCTAACCTCTTCCAGACAAAGCTCAGAATGCAAATTCAGATATCAGAGCGTTTATAGGAAAAGGTGCTGTTCTAGGTGGGCCATCAGTTCCTGTCAAATCTTTATCCAATGGCAGCGTCAAAGGGTCTGGTGGCACAGTGAAAAGAGAAGACAGCAAAGGAAAAGGCTTGTCTGTTATCACCAATGGTATCCTCACTCACAAAAAAGATCCTGATGGGTTAGAGAAGAGACCTGGAGTTATGAAACTCCCAGGTAAGAGTTCAAGCCCTCTGTTCTCATCTGTAGCATCCACATCAGGTTCATCTATGTCAAAAAGTACCAACCCAGTGCCTAGTACTAAAACTCCTCCTAGTAGTGGTCTTAATAAATCTTTAAGCTCAAATCGTCCCCCTGCTAGTTCATCTGGGCAGTCATCTCAAAAAAATATTAAGGGAAAAGGCAAGTTCAATGATAACATAACATTGTTAGAGCTATTCAAGCGAAGGCAAGCTCGTGAAAAGGCAAGACAGGATGGTGCTGCTATAAAAAAGAAGCAGGACTATGATGATATACAAGATAAGGTTGAGAAAGAGTCTATTGATAATGAATTTAAGGTAAGTAAGCCTACGAAATTGGAGGTGAGTGGAGATTTTAAAGGCAGGGATGACTTTCTTGTGGACCTGACGGGGTCCGATACAGATGACTTTAATACAGCCTCCTCATCTACCGACTCTACCAAAAGGCACTCTGACGTCTGTTCAAAAAATAAAGGAAATGAGAAGCGTTGGAAAAAAATATTTCCTACTATGTCTGGGAAAAAAGATAGGGGCAAATTTAAGGGCACTGGTAAAAGTAAGTTTTCAAGAAATTTTGTGAGTGTTTGTGAAGGAGGTTTTTATGATGATGTCAAAGCCAGGAAAAAGAGACCCAGTGGGGATAAGAAAAAAAGGAAGTATGTCATTGACGAACTTGACTCAAATGATGGTTTGTGGGATGAGAGTAACTCTTCGACCTCAGCCAGTGAAGAAAAACTTGTTAAGTCTTTCAGCAAAACTTCTGATCTTATTCACTCATGCGAGAAGAGTCTCCCCATAAAAGACTTGTCAGAGTCTGATGGTGAAGGGGAAAGAAATCCAAATCATCAAGATTCAAATCTCAATGCTGACTTTATGAAAAATGCAGCTCCAAATAAAACAGAGCTAGATACTGCCTCCTCAACCAGTGGGCTCAATGGTCATGTGCTGGGTAAGGGAGAAACTGGATTATCTTTCTTGGCTCAAATGCGTAGAAAGATGAAAGACGAGAGGAAGCCAGGCCAAAACAATTTACAGTTAGAAAGAAATGTTGATTCTAGTAAGTTAAGTGCTCATCATGATACCTCCTCAAACAAACGAAGATCTGATGTTGCTTTCGGGGATGATAAAATTGTACCCACATCCAAGAGGCCAAGCAATGTAAGAAGTGAAGGATTTATCACAGAGAATCAGGAGGAGAGGGAGGAAGTTAGTGAAGAGGCTGCTCCAGGGATGGTGGCTTGTCCTGTATGTACTCAATTTGTTCGAGAGTCAGGCATAAATGATCATTTAGACCAATGTTTGGTATGATTTGTTGTGGATTTATTGCAGTCCCGGTGAAAGTTCAACAAAAAGTAAAACCTGTGTAGTATTTCTTACATGTGTTTATCGAGAGTTGACTTAAAGTGAGCTGACTTCTCGTGGATTCTACTGTATATGACTAAGCATGTAATAAAAGATTATTAGCAGTGTTCCTAATTTTTAACAATTAACTACACTTGCAACCATTGCAATAATTTTTAGTCTGATCAAATTAAATGTTAAAACTTGATTTGTTATCTGTTGTTATGTTTAAAAAAAGTGCTTTTTGAAGTTTCTCAATGCTTTTCATTTGCATAAGTGATTTATTTTTAAAATTCTTAAGATCTTTAAAAAAAATTTAATGAGGTTTAAGTCAACCAAATTTTCCAATTTTATTTAGTTAATGGTATGTTATACCTGTAAGAGTATATACTGTCAGTATCATAACTTAGTCTGTTATACTGGGCTTGCCCAAATGCCCAAAATGACTACAAGTACAACAGTAAAACGTTTGAGAGATTTAAATGATATCGAAATATATTTTCTGAAAATATTTTGATGAAATGCTCACATTTCATTGTAACAAAAAATAATGCAACTGTAAGAATTAATGAGACTCAGATTAGATCAATGATTTTTTTTTTTATTCAAAATTTTTTATTGGTGTTATAGAGGAGTGACAAAAAGGTATTTAAGTATTATTTTAACAGTGAGAGATGATCTATGCCCTTTTTTGTTTTCCACCGCGAAAAAGAGAGTTGATGAGTACATGTTTTGTAGTTTTAGATTAAAATTCTTTTTCTTTTGTTATGACTGAGGTTGTTATTTCCTATTGCCA
>BMAT01009182.1:248818-259486 GCA_019649035.1 Elysia marginata
GGCTGTCTTTATCTTGTGTAAACCTTAGCACGTCTACCGTGTCGTTATCTGCCAGCAGGCCTGTATTATCGTTCAGGAGACATATTATTCCCACTTGAAGTTTCTAACAGCTCTCCCAGCTCTCCAGCTTATTTCACTGGCAGTCACAATCGCGTGGTGTGGTCAAGAGCTGCGCAGGATTACATAGCAGATTGACCCTTGCAGCCCTGCGTATTAAAACTGACCACGAGCGACCTTTTAAACTCTGATCCGTATTACTGTGATTTATTTATATACAAGGTGGTTTTCTTTTGCGACTTCATTCTTCTCAGGCTAGTAACTTAGGGATACTTGTACAATCTACGTGCATTAGGTTCTCAAAGACCTTTATTCACTGACTTTTTACAAAGGCAATAAAAAATTGGTTTGTACACATATATGTATATTAATGTGATATTTATTATAGCGTTAAATTCGTGATGCAGATGTCGGCTAGATCGCTCCACAGACTTAACTATGCCCTGCCTGTTTTCTTCTTCACTTAACTTCATTGGCTATCAATCCTCCCTCCTTCCAAATCCTGTAGCCTATTTTTCTTTTATCGCTCTCCTAATCTTTTTCTTTTTCGATCTATATCCATATACATCTATATTTCTCTCATCCCATTTTTTCTCAACAAATAAAGCTTGGCTAGAATAAAATAATTTGCAGCAAATAAAGGATTTTTAAAATGATATTGCTCTAGACTGATAGACTTTATTTGATTATTAGCAATTTTATTATTGATTCGGCCCTGCCTTGTCTATAAGCTTTTTGTACCAAGCTGCAACACCCCACTTAGAGCCTAGCCTCACAGCCATACATTTTAAAACGTTTGTTTACGTTTATCTGTAACGATTTTACTGCGTTCTGGTCGCTTATTATTGATCGTTCCAAAAAAAAAAAAAAACTGCAACAAAAAACCCCAACAATTCTACAAAATTTTATAGGAAAATTTGCAAACATGTTTAACACTTTAATCACACATTCTTCACTTATCCTCATGATATTTAGGTATTTCATTTCTGGTTGGATAAACTTAAAGATTTAAAATGTTTGTGAGGCAAACGTTTGTGCATAATAGGTTCACCTGTCCTTGCAGTTTGCATTGAAAAGTTTGTATCCAAGTGTCTAATGGGACAGTTTCATAAACAACTATTTTAACATGTTGTCTTAACCTAAATACCATAATTTTGGAAAATCTAGGCAAAACGACTTACAATATATACAGTTTAAAATTAATTTAACGTTATAAAAAAGCAGCTTTAAAATTTAGATTTTGTGTTTGATTTTTGAGGGCTTCATTCCTTATCTGATATCAGGTCATTTGCACCCTCGATGGTAACCCATTCTCTCTTTGATTTTCTCTATTTCAACTGATGCTTCAAACTTGTGACCTTTAAATGTCACGATGAAGATCCTCCTGTCACAATTTGGATGAACTTCTCGCTCATTAGCGACACATGTATACAGGAACTATTGCGAAATTTCAATGACGGCATAATACGTATATTACCAAATATTTTTTTTCTTTCGGACAATTTTATTCTTTCTGGCATAATCAACAATCATGTTTATAAGAATCAGTACAGAATTATATATTTGAAAAAAAAAATCTTTTCCACAGTCAAGCTTTTCACATTCGTCATAAAAAATATTACTTGAAAGGCAATAGAACTGTCATGGAGCTGGAAGTAGAATTTATACGTTTCATGTATTTAAATAATCTAAAATTGGGACCAGTCTAAGGCAAACGTATTGAGACTGTAATGTCATTGCACTAAATTCTTTTCTCTTCCCTATTTAACCAGCAGTCAATCACGCCAGAGATTAGTCACCATCTGCATTACCCCAGCTGCTCCAATGACTTTTGACGATGGCGGATAGACATGACGTCATCACAACTGGGGACGTCAGTCATGATGTACCCGACCCGTCCCAGAGCTTACGACTGTCTCCGCAGCGTCACCGACCAGACAGCGGCTACAACACGGCGTCTCCAGCCACCACAAACTCTCCCGCACCAATAAACACTCCCAACCACAGGGAGCTCTTCTTTTTTGAAGATGTGGCTACACCTACAAGACTTCAAACTCCAACATCTCCGCGCGAAGTGTCACCAGGCCCAACATTCTCAGACAGTCAGGTCACTCAGTTTCATATGGAAAGTGACGACGAAGACGGAGCCACAGCGACACGCCGTGGCGGAGGTTCTAACTTTGTGGGCTTTCAATTGCCCAACCTAAGCAATGAGAGTGATGAAAATGCTGACGAAAGCAACGATGACGAAGAAGATGTTTTCTACTCACGTGGAAACATTTTGAGGCATTGGGGTGTCAGTTCTGAACCCCAGACTCCGCGTTACCGCAGCGGTAGCCTCTCCCTGCGCACAAGACGCTACTGTATGCTCGACGACGACGCCCACGCCTCCGGATCAGAAATAATAACCGCCATTAGTGGACGTCAAGAAAGGGGCCGCTCCATACGTCATGAGGCGTTCAGAGGACGTGCCGTCCGTAGTCACAGTTTTAGCGTCTTTAGAGCGCATTGTCCAATGAGAGATGAATCCGATCATAGCGAACGACGGCGACTGGAAGAACTTTCGTGCCGCAGCCCTGGGGCTAGAGGCATTCCCTTACGGAATAACACCCCGTCACCAATGGTGTGTCAGTCGCGGAGCCAACAGACTATGCGGCCCTTATTGGACTCCCCAATTGCTGGGAGTAGAGGGCATGCCGTTGGCAGCCTAGATGTCTCTACCTTTGAAGATTCTGTTTTCAGCTTTGACCAGGAAGATATACACGCATACCACCAGGAGCAGCCTTCTACCAGTCCATCCTTGTGTAGAGAAAGAGCGGATCTCAGCCCATCACATTCCTATGGCTTCAGAACCAGGCATAACGTAAGCCCAGCATCCATTTCGCCTGGTGGCGCCGGACTGAGAAGCTGTAGCAGTAACTCAAACAACAACCGTTATCCCCGCTCCGCACCCGTCCTGATAGACAGACCGCCACAGAGTCCAGCCTCAATAACCCGCCGCCGTAGGATGGGTGTGGTCAGCCTCACGACACACGTGCGGCTATCTTGTGGTCAGCGATTGCCTTGTGTGGCTGTTAGCCCTGGTGGTTCAGAGCGGACAGTGTCCACCCAAACTCCTCATGCTACCTGCACAATCATACAGCAGCTGATGAATACCCCGGCGCCATTGCCCAGTCGCGCAAGAGGTAAGTAAAATGATTAATGTACATCTCTGTATGTGCAATGAATAGGTGAATGAATTGGAGACGCTTAAAGGTCGAATGTTCAGAAATATGTCTAATTTTGTTTCAGTTATCCTTGGGCATGACTTTTGTAAACAGGAAAAAAAAAAAGATTGACTTTGCTTTAACGGTTTTTTCGCATTGTGTTTTACCAGTCCATATAATTATGACGTTATCGAGGAACGTCGCTGTCAGCACCTTGCCAGAGACTACAAGGGGAAAGCGTTCTATTCTAAAGCAAAAAATATTATATTCTAAATCTACAACACGACTACTTAAATACATCGCAACGTTTACCACTTATTGCAATCCAAAGCTTTGGAGTTCTTCTCGTACTAATTCTTTGTACCGCATGTTTCTCAGTTCAGTTACAAATTTCGGCACGTATGACAAAGAGAGCTTTCAAGGCAAAGTAAATGTCATAATTTTTTCGTTTACCCTTTTATATTTAACAACCTTTTTTCTATCTCTTTTTGTGCTAACAAACTTGTTTGCACGTCCAAGTTATTTAAGATTTAAACCCCCTCTTGTGCTTCTCATCGAGTAGAGCTTACGAAGACATACAAGTTAAGTTATACTTAGTCTGAAATGATGATTCTTATACCACTGGCATTTTACTGGTACCACCCAGAGCCGTTATTGCAGACACCACTAAAATTGTACATTTCCTGATAAATTCTCTATATTTATAGAATTTCCTATAGTTTCCTACATTTCCTATAGTTTCTTTTTAGGTAAAAAAAAGTAAGGTAAAGTAAAGAGTCTTTTGTTATATAGCGCCTAATCCACTAAAATGCTCTAAGCACTTTACCTAGGCTCCCTTTGAGGCCATCACCAACCAAATCACCTTTAAAAATCAAAGATGAGAGGCATATTAAAACGCATCAGTCTAGCATACTGCCAAGATCTTTCAATATCTTTAGTCAGGCACTCCTTTAACAAATAAAAAACATATATTCTTTTCTTTTCTTGTAGCCTTTTGCTAAAAACAACCAAAGGCATACTAATAATAGCATTACTCATAATTGATGCTATCGCTTTCATCAAGCAAAAACATCCTTTCTTTTGTGAAAAAGAAGTTGGTGTTAATATAATGTAGTGCCAGCAGCTGTTGTAATTGTAGCAGCGCTTTAGTTGTAGCAGTATCAGCAGCAGTTGTAACACATGTAGAAGAAGAAGAAGTAGTAGTAGTAGTAGTAGTAGTAGTAGTAGTAGTAGTAGTAGTAGTAGTAGTAGTAGTAATGGTAGAAGTAACAGGAGTAGTAGTAGTAGTAGTAGTAGTAGTAGTAGTAGTAGTAGTAGTAGTAGTAGTAGTAGTAGTATTAGTAGTAGTAGAAGTAGTTGTTGTAATAGTAGTAATTGTGGTAGTAGTAATAGTAGTAGTACGATGGTTGTGTTAGTGGTGGAAATCCAAATGGTAATGACAATTTTTAAGGAACTAGTTTTGTTAGAGTTAAAAATCAAGGCAGTTTAAACCCTCATATGGTAATTTTTTGTGCTCTTGAAAACCAAACCCTTCTGGTTAAAATGAGAGGTTTATGTAAAGTGCGCGTGTACTTCTTTTTTTTTAGAAACTATTGTTATGCCTTTAGATTGTTGTTTTTTTCACAGTTTCTAGAGAATTTTGCTAGATTACCGTGGTAACCTTTTCGTTCCTAGTTTTCCCACGGTTTGAGTCACACAGGTAAATTCAGTTGTTTTTTTTTATTCCTATGCCTTTTTCTTTCCCACTGCGGAAGATACTAAACTAATCGCGATCGTTCGTAAAGAAATCATTTCTCACACAAATCTTCTCGATTTCAATGTTTTAAATCAACACACATTCTTATATCTTTTCCCAAAATATTAATAATTTTATGTAATATTTTTAATGTTTTAAAGCCCAGAAAAAGCAATGCTCAAAAAATCAACACATTCTAATGTGGAAATCGCAACACGTGACTAATTTTGACTTATTGCCAATGTAATCGTCAATGCACATGATTCTTTATAATTTATGATTTGAACAGAGGGGTGATGAGGTGTTGCGAAACGGGTAAAACTCAAAGAGGGCTGTAAAGATTTTGAGATAATAGAATGAGATAAGTCGTCTTGCTGCAGTCAGATGTTAGAGAAATCTACACCGCAGACGCTGCTCAAGCTTACAACTGATGATAGAGACACATAACGTCAGCACGCTGCAGTGAGATGCTACGTTGTTGGGGTGTGGTTCTCATTATGTTATGTTATAAAGGTACGCAGCAGAAGTACTAATAACCAAGGAAGCGAAAAAGGGACTAGGAAAAGTAGGTAGCAGTGCCAGGTGAATTATTCATAAAACAAATCAAAACCTAGGGACACATCAGCAGTTTACAAAACCATGATTACTTTAGGTGGTACTTTTTTATGTAATAAAGCATGCAGTCTGCAGCAGTAACATTTCGGGTTTGGGGAATTGAGGGGAGGGGGCGGAGGAAGGAGATCTCTCGCCTGAACCTTGAAAAATGAAACGTATTTAATTAGGGCAAAGGCACCGTATATAAATCGCCTTACATTTTTCTGATTTCAATTATTAACACCGCTGGATTGTTAAACCAACCCCAAAAAACCTTATAACATAAAAGATTATATTTTTCAGCTCTGTAGCAACTGATCTGTTGTAGTGATTCTTTCCAAATGTTAAAAAAGAAGTATCTACACAATCAAATAAGGCAGAATGCTTTGAAAAAACTCTCTGCTGAAATTCTTGGTAAATGTTCTTCATCGTCTGATTTTACTGTATCGCTAAATGTACCACTGTTCTTTGTTAGGACAGTTTTTGATTAAAAGAAATCATTTCCTCCCGAAAACGCTGCAACTAATGATATTTTGGCGATTGCGGTTGCAAACCTTAATGCCATCGGTATTTTTGATCGTCATTATTACAGGCCTGAATAACCACTACCATCATCCACTACTATTAATACCCCCGGTGCCGCTACCATCATTAATATTACAAGTCACTTCTATTACCACCACAACCCGCCCTTAATATTATCACCCTGAAATGTTCAAATCTTTTCCTTTTTATTGATTTTATTTTCCCTGTTCTAATGTATAATTATTACATTTATAACCGCGACATATTACGGATGATTTTTAACCCGCTCTAATGTCGTGATGAGAGACCGAGCCACACGAGTCTCAGTCAAGTTTGTGAATAATTCAGTGGGTTACCTGCGAACAGCGCGCCCCAGGAAGGACTCCCGCCCATCCCCCCCCCCCTCCCCCCAGGCACTAAGACTCACACCTGTGGTTCTACCTCTATCTTGACCCAATTTCAGGTTTTCCCACCCATTCGCTTCAAGGCAAGCTGACGTCTTTTACAGGTCAGCTGAGCTCATGTCTGAAGTTTTTTTCCCCGTTTCGTTTTCTCTTTAAGTCTGCGACTGTGTCTGCCCCAAGGCCTACCTAACGACCGAGGCACTAGCATTATAGATCTCAACTTCCCGCCCCAGACAGCAGACGCTGCTGTGGTTTGACCTTATTGTGGCAGGAGAGCAAGGCACGGTGCTGAAGTACTCATTCACTGTGGGCTGGCAGATTGTATTCAATATTAAAAAAATTGTATTGGTACAATAATAATTGCGATGCCTCGTATAGTTGGGTCTAGTCTTGACAGTTAATTTATGTTGCGCTGACTTGCTTGACATTCCACCGAACAGAAATTTCAACGCTCATGCTAAAGTTATAGAGACTTTTGATTGCAAGATCTGTATGTCCGTTGTTCTGTCAGATTTTCCTCCTACGCCTTACCTAACGCACCCATTGCTTGTTCCCCCCTCCAACCCCATTCCCTTTCTCTTTCTTCCGTCTCTTCTTGGTAGCATCATGCTACCTACACCATGAAAGATTAAGACTTACGGTAATCTTTAAGTAAAAGGGAGAAAGAGCGCGAAAGGGAGACAGACAGACAGACAGACAGACTAACAGACAGGTATACAGAGAGGCAGGCAGATAGATTGAGAAAAAGAGAGAGAGGGAGAGAGAGAGAGAGAGAGAGAGAGAGAGAGAGAGAGAGAGAGAGAGGTTTATGTAGATGTATAATAGATAGGAAAACTGACAACCCTGATAAGGATTGAAACAAACAGACCCGATGCCACGAGGAGGCATGTATGATAATGTCTATCGAAAAACGTAACTGGGCGCAAACATAAGCTTTTCTAACTCTAAATGCCATACGGACCTGTGCTAACAAATCAGAGATAGTAGGCCTATACCATGTCAAGCAGAGACAAACAATCCACTTTTCTTTTTTATAGTTGGGCTGTCTGTGATCTAGTTTGACCAACCGTCACGTCAGCTTTCAGACCATCGTTCATTGAATCTGGTACATAGGATAAACCTCCATTGAACCTCAAAGGGAAAAATAATTAGAGATAAGCTTTGACCTCAATAAGATAAGGACCAGAAACTTATGTTTCCAATATGTAAGTTGTGGACTGCTCATAAAAAATTTATGAAGTTAAAATGAAAAAAAAAAAAAGGCTTGCTATTTTGTTCCACCGATGGCGAGTCTTTGCGGGTTCGAACATCATGGCATAGGTGACATGGGAAAGTTAGTTACAAGCTGTGCGAGAGGTTTTTTTTAAAGGGAACCATGCATTCTTTTTCCAAATCAAACAAAAATAAGTTAAAGTTTATAGACCGGTGTTTTGGATCAATTATTATAAAAAATCGATTTAATAATATACGTTGTCATTTAGTTTATTGTATTGCAGTGCTTGTTAAAAAATGTTTTTTTTTTAATTGCAGCGCTTGTTTAGAATGTTTTTTTTTTGCTTTTTGTTTCCACTGGGTGTTAAAAAATATTTTCTGTTTTCCCTGCGCATCTCGGATAAGTCTTTTTTTTTTGCTGCGTTCAAAAGACTCGAGATAACAATCATGCAAAACTTTCACAAGTACACGTTTCAAAGTATTAAGTGCAATGCAATTGGTTTAAATAAGAGACATCTAATAACCAATAGGTTGTAGATAAAAGGCAACTCTTAATAAGGAACACATAGACACATTGTTTGGAGGTATTAGCGAATTGTTTATGAAACAGAAATGTGACATCCTTAGTTAGGTCATATTCCAGTCTGCCAATTAAACTCTTTTTCATGCTTTTTATCATGTCAGTTCGGTCCAAATAAATAAAAAAAATGGTTGCCATTTCCTGTCCAATATTCAGTTAGAATTGTTTTTTTCCACCTTCGGTTTTCTCTCCAGTCTTTAAAAGCAATTCTTTGTTTTTTCGACTTTTTAGCGACTTGTTTTGTATCAACTTATTTTGAACAACGTCAACGCGAATACAAACACTTAGGGCAACCATTGCTACACGCGCCACTATTTGAAGCGACGCAATTAGTTGGGAGAATTCTTGAAGTCAAGGAGGTACATTGTTTCTTGTAAACGTTAAGTGGGCCTTAGAAGTGGCTCGATCTAAATCTAGATCATCTACCAAAGTCGTATCGCGCTGGTCTTTCTTGATTCCCTCCCCAAGGCCACACACATCTCTTCAGCTGTATAAAGATCTACGAAAGATCTAGATCTATCTAACTGGCCCGACACTGACAGTCACACTGCTGTTTGCATGCTTCCAACTCGTGTCAGGGACAGGTCTGAGCTGCTGATGTTGATGACAGTCATCAGTAAGCACAGAGAACAGCAGCTGAACTCTCGGCCATCAAACTTTTTACCAGAGTTACCGCACGGTCAGCGCCCACAACTCTGTCTCTTTCTCTCTCGCTCACACACTCACACACACACACAGTATAAGTTTATACTTCATGTTCTTAACAATAGAGAAGGAATAGTAAAAGCTTTGCTCTTCATTGCCATTTAAAAATAAAATTCCAAATCGACCTGTCTCTTCCACCCATCTGTCACCATTTTCACTGTATCTCTCAATTCTCTCTCCACATGTTTTCTCTCACTTAGGCTATTTTTCTTAACCATTTTTAACCTCTCTCTCTCTCTCTCTCTCTCTCTCTCTCTCTCTCTCTCTCGGTTCCCTTGCTCTCTGTTGACCGCACTAATGAACCATGACGGAAAGTGCACCGGCTCACGTGTTGTTTGTTGATCGTAGTTGTTAGAGACACCTCGACGCACACGATGACAACTCACCTGTACGATTGACCAATGCCACCCTTCATAATCCCAAAGCCTTGAATTTGGGCAAAAGCCAACTAAAAAGGATCCGTTTTTTGTTTCTATTTTGGCACTGGACGTCATTCTAACGTGCTCTAACCGCTGGGTCACTTTTTCTTTGTCTTCAGACCTAGTATGACATAACAAAATCTTGAATTATTTTTATGAACGGGAAAGTTTGTCTTCTACAATATGAAGCAAAATCGTAAATCTTATTGAACTCTCCACTTTCCTGCCATACAAAATTTGCCCTGCTGGCATTATCTAACGTGCTGACGACATGATTGAACCAGGAAATCCGCGTTGGTGTTTCTACTTAGCCGACCCGTTGTGGACATGCATTTAACATGTTTTACTTGTAAGTATGATAATTATATATTGCTACTCGCAGTCTCATGAAAGACGGGCTAAAGTGTAGTTTTTATTTTTTTTGCCCCACTTTTCTAATAAAAAAAAACACAAACTGCTCCTTTCACGTTTTCTTACATGTATGACGCCAAGAAAGATAATTCGAATCACTTTTGCTTTGGTACTAGACGGATACTATCGAGAAAGCCACCCGTTCCCCTTTCTCTCTCTTAAACAAAAGCAAACTCTTTCGTTTACCTAGTCTATGTTAGTTTTTGGGCATATTTTTATGCACTTTTTGTGGCAAATTATTGGCGTTTAATTGCTAGTGCGCTGCTCCGCTTGCCGTGTCTATGACACCACTAGTATACAGTGAGATCGCTTCCAGTCAGCAGCAGTGAGTCAGTCAGTCTGCTCGTGTCCCGCCCCCTGTCCTGTAGCGTCTCTTCATCCTTGGTCCTAAATTATATGGCGCTGTTCACGGTCCCCTTCAGCGGGTCATCACAAGACCAAGGTGACCAAAGCGATCTAAGTAACATGATCCCTCTGCTGGTCAGAGTGATGGCAACCTCTGCTATTTCCTTGTTTTGTCTATGAAGTCATGGTTTTCTAGCGTGGATAGGATCCGAAAAATAAAGGGGGGGGGGAGTGAGAGGTAGATGGATAGATAGATAAACAACTGGATAAAGGGTGATTTGAGAGAGAGGAGATAGAGACGGGGACAAACAGTCAGATATACAGTCATACAAACAGATAGAGTATGTTTTGACATGCACGATTGCAATACCGTCAATAATGGAGATGTGTCTTCAGTCTCTCTTTTCTTTCGAAAGGTGGGGGGAGAGGAGGGAGGAGGGGTTGAACTACACGTGTGTGTTTGTGGTTATGTTTG